>CM035429.1:4585004-4707504 GCA_020310875.1 Ceratopteris richardii | reverse complement strand
GGTTGTTAAGATTACAGTGATTTCTACAGTGGTGGGTGGCGGAGGTGGGGGAGATGGGGGGTGTTGAGGTGAGATAGGTGAAGTTTGTACAAAGATATCTGCAGTAAGATATATTGTCGTTGTTGAGGTAGGTGTTGGTTTCATGGTTGCTTCTGGTTCAGATATCGGGATGCATATATTCTTGCCTTGTCAGGGCCTCATCTCCACTCTTCGTCTATCATATTGGTTAGGGCAATGCAATGAGCACTGCTTCTTGAACTCCCAATGATTCTATTAATAAATTGAGTGATTTAATGAATTTAGGGTTCACCCCTTCTTGTGTCAGGATCGGATCAAGCAAGCTTTTTCCTAATATGAATGAGACTGTGTCATTCTTACACAGCCATTGTAATTGGGCAGTGTACATGGGAGCACCTATGAGTTCACACACTTCTGGTTGCTCTTCATGATGTCTTTCCTCATGTTCATCATCTCCCTCTTCAAATTCTTCCTCTTCATCTTCATCTTCATTGTCTTCTTTGACTTTTTCGACTATGGTAACCTGCACTTGTGATGTAGTTGCGTGTGGATGTGATCCCTCGACAACTTGTTCCTCACCCGACTCAATATTCACCTCTCGTAGGATCTGCTCAAAGTCTTCATTGGTGTGTTCTTCGAGGTGGACTCCTCTATGGAATTCCAGATTGGTTGGTACTAGAGGAAATATTAAGCTTGGGACTTTAGAGCTGCATCTGGGGATGCGGAGTGTGAATGGATGTACACGTTGTTGTGGTGGAGCAGTGATTTCCGAGGTTAAACTCGCTCCTCGAGGTTGAGCACATGGTACTGCTCCTCGCATCCTCTTTGATGGGGGTCTTGTGGAAGTTCTACCTTTGAATTGTTGTACGCTATTCCACATTCACATTAGAGCTCTTTGGATGGGAATGTCATATGTCAAACATTGATAGATAATCCTTGTTAGGGCACAACATCCATACAATATTGCCTTGCACGGCCAATATTCGTGTGCCAAGTGAATATGATCAATGATCTAATGAGGTAGGCTAATAGTTAGGTTCTGAGTATCGACAAGATATAAACTGAACCATACTTTGTTATGGGGCATGGTGAGCCTATCTTGTGCTGGAAAAGCAAAATGTTGCATGCACATTCTCAGGTGGATTGTGATGTTGGGTGTCATGGACACCATATCTTTGAGCTTAGTGAGGTTCCTATTCGTCATGCTTTCTAGCACTAGAATCTCCTTCTCAGTGGGGATGTGCATTCCTTTCATGTCCAGAGCATCATGCACTAAGTTATTGGTTAACCTAAATTGCTTCAATTTGTTTCCTCTAGTTGGAGGTGGAAGCTCATACAAACTCCTCTAGATGCTCATAGTATGTTGCTCATACAAACTCCTCTAGATGTCTCCGAATGTAGAGCACACCTCCTCCAAGTGTATGATAACATTTCCTCCTAGTTGATCACCTCCAAGACCTTCTCCAAGATTTTCAAGCTAATCCTTCAGCTTACACTGAGCTCCTTGAGTTTTGAGAAGATTGCTCCTTGAGTGATGCTTTGATATGAACAAAGGTTGTTCTTATATAGCTTACAAGTTATCCCACTAAAAGCACAATGCAAAGGAAAAAAGAAACGATCGTTCCATCGTTCTCGTACTTGAAAAGCGACAATCTTGCCAGATTTAGAGATCGCTAAAAAAAACAAAAATCTTATTAAAAACTTATCATGCTACACCGTTTGGCCACTAACAAGGATCGAACCCGGGTCGCTTTGATGGGAGGCTTTCAATTTAGCCAAGGCTCCAAGAGCTCTTACATGAAGGGGGAGCTACAAAATGACTTCTTATGCTATAGTTTGAAGGGGATTTTGGACTATTGTGACCATTGTTTCCAACAATCCCCTATTCAATGTTATGATGATACAAAGTTTAATAACCTACAAAACTTCCTATGACTTTGAAAATATATCTCTTAATTGATTTCCACTGAATCTTTAGCTCACTATGAATGAACCTAGATACTTGAGAAATTCCAAACTGAATGTTTGGATGTGTATTACATAGTATATATCAAGAAACCAACTGCTTGACTATATAATGTAGCATCAAATGGTTCTGAGTCTGCTTTCAATTATAATGACACATTGACATCCATAGGTGTCTACATAGGCTTAGAATCTGTCATCTCAAACCTTTCCAATAATTTCTCAATGTATTTTTGTTGTGTCCTATAGATACACTCATCTTTGTACTTGAACTCAATCCTAAGATAATAATGCAAAATACCTAAGTAGTTTGCATCAAATGTACGCTTAAGTTGTCCTCTAAACAACTAAAGGTCTGAATCTTTGAGACTTTTGATAATCATATCACTTTGTAGTGCATCTTGAACACTAGTTGGTTCATTCTCATATGAAGTAAGAGCTAATATGTTATGAATCTCAAAATGTTTTGCATAATTTACCAGGTCTGTTTGTTGTCTCCTTGTTTGAATTTTGATTCTTCTAGTGTATTCCTTTATACCACTATCCTTCGAGGTTTGATATAACCACTTTGGCATATCCTTGAAAAGTGGTGGAATCCTTTCTGATTCGTAAGTAACTCTTTCTTTTGGAACTCTAGAACTTTGAAACCTTCTCCAACTTCATAAGTCAGAAGTTCAAGAGATACTAGTGATGGACTAGGTACTGATGTTGGTAATGAAACTTTATCTTCACGTGCATCTTTCAGGGTTTGAGAAGGTTCATCACGCCACTTGTACAGGTGAATATAAGAATCCAAATTCCTTCTAAAAAATGCATATTCATCAATCTTTTATTGACTTTCATTTTCAACCATAGCTTAGGAAATCCAAGTATATCTTGAGAAATCATCAATGAAAGCAACAAAATACCTGAAACCTTGAATAGAATATATTCTCATAGGACCATTCACATTTGAATGTATGATTTGTAGCTTCCTTGTGGCCATGATATATCCAAGCTTCTTTAAAGGTAGTTTATGAAGCTTTCCTTTAAGAAATCCTTCACATGACTCTACATCATGTATTAAAGCAAAATTAGGCAAACTCTCCACCATAATTTGAACTTTGATATACTTGAGAGTTGTGTAACTGATATGACCAAATCTATTTGTCATAAGTTCATGTTCTCCTTAGGTGTTGTAGACCTAGCAACATTAGCATGACTTATTTTGGAAAATACAAACTTGTCACTTCTTTTTTCACCTTGAAGTAGACAATGCTCCTCATCAGGTGAGAGGATCTGACATGAATCTTTCTTAAAAACAACTTTATAACCATCTGACACAAAAGTAGATATAGAGAGCATATTCTTCTTCATTTTTTGTACATAACAAACATTGGAAATTGTTAAATTCCCACCTGCTCTTGACTTTAGGTTTACTTCTCCAACACCTACAACATCCAATTCATGACTATTTTCGATGGTCACTCTTCTACCTGAAGAGTTAGAAAGGGAAGAAAATACCTTTTTGCAATCTTTCATATGCTTAGTAGCTCCATAATAAAAATCCAAGGATTATAAAGATAGTAACACATGCATAAGATTCTTCCTTTGAAGATTTAGGTTTTGGATCATCTTCAACACTATTACCTAATGTTTTCTTCTTCTCATAAAAAATCCTTGTTCTGCATTCAGCTATATAATGACCTGGTTTGTTATAGTAATGGCGTACGCATTTCTTTGCATCAGATGTAGTCAAAGACTTTTCTTTGGGTGTAGAGGAAGCATTAGGGGAAGGACTAGAAGACTCGAGATTAGAAGACTTACTTTCCTTCTTGGATTGCTTCTCCTTCTTTGTCTCCTTCTTCTTTTTTCCCTTTGATGATGATAACATGGCTTCATCATTCTCTTCCATACTCTTTTGTTGATCTTCATTTTGAAGTAATAGGATCTGCAACTCTTCAAATGAAAGTTCTCTATCTGTTATAGAGAGGGATAAAGAAGTAACAAAAGCATGATATAAATATGGAAGTGAGTTTAGAAGCATGTTTACCATTGTTGGAAGTCAATGTACATATGCTCCACATTCCAGCAATTCTACGTTTTGGACTTAGCATTTTTTGTACAGTTTGGGTAAAACTTTTTTAGGCTAGATAGATAGAGCTTGGCAAGAGCTATCTAGTGGTATGCTTCACTTCTTCATCAGAGGTCAGAACAGGGAGAAAAGACAAACCCTAATTTAGCTCAAAATGGAGGATGAACATTTTAAGAAGGACTAAACTTGAAAAGCTAGGTTATATTGTCAACTTGGACAAAAGCAGATAATTTATTAAATTAAAACAAGTCCAAAATTAGGGCGATCGCTATTTTTAAAGTTAAAAGCAAAATCAATTGCTAATTTTTGCGATCAAGGCTTTTTTTAATTACGATGAGTTTTTTTGCAAGTAGATTGCTATGCTTTATTGGAGGGAGTAAAAACTATATAAGGAGCACTTTGGCACACTATTTGGACAATCTCAAGCTAGAGTTTTGGAGTTTTGAAGCTTTGGAGGTGAAGGTTTGGTGAAGGAGAGGCTACTCTCTTGGAGCAAGGAGTCTTCTACAAGTTGGAGGCAACTATCTTTTGTAAGTTAGCCTTATATTTTATTTTTAGGGTTTTGAACCCTAATTTTAGAATTAGTGTTTGCTGATTTTCAGATTTGTTGCATTTTCTTGTGAGGTTAGGTACACTTCATTGCTCATTCGCTTCACACACACTCAGATTATAAAAGCATAATCTGAATTTTGTATCATCATCTTCTTGGTTATTCTTCCATTAGTGAGTGCACCACATCATATGGTTGAGTAGTACTCCCATGTTGTAATTTGGACATCTATTTTTTAGTGAGTAAGCATTTTGCTTACGTTCCCTATCCTTGACTCAAGATCTCTTTCTTTCTATCTCTCGCATATCATCTTGATTAATTAAGTGTGTATGCTCAAAGATTTTTAGTATTGGAACGATCCTGGGGCCCCAAATTTGAACACTTGGTATCATAGCATAATTGACATACACACTTAGTTAAGATGAGTGAGTATAGAATTATGATGAGGACAAGTTAGATGGATCATCTAATTATCCCATGTGGAGTTTCATGATGCTGAATTTGTTAGTGACAAAGGATTTATGGAGTATCGTTAATGGATCCTTAACAAGACCAAGATGAGAAGGCAAAGAAGAGGATACAACAACTTCAAGAGGTACTGGTGTTGCTATCACAGAACCAATTGAAGAAGAGGTAACCACTTCTACATCTAGTCACAGGTAGATCCTTACCCAGAGTTCCTCCTACTGAAGATCAGGCAAGATGGGATTCTAGAGATGCTTTAGCACTCTCATTCATAGCAATGAGTGTCAAGAAGCATATTCTACCACAGATCTGATCTTGCAGAAGTTCTAGACAAGCCTGGTTGAAGCTTGAGAATCTTTTTCAGAGCAGAAATACTGCTAGGAAAGCTCACTTGAGGAGAAAACTAGCAAATACAAGGATGAAGGTTGGTGAGTCAATTCAAACCCACATTACGAGACTCGTTGACTTGAGGGATCAACTTCTAAATGTAGGAGTTGAGATATCTGATGAAGAAATGGTAAATATTCTAATTAATTCACTTCCTATCTCATATCGGTCTTTCATAACCACTCTTACCCTTACCACAAGAGATAGAGAGGTTACATTTGAAGAGTTAGAGTTTTTGTTACTTCAAGATGAAGATCAGTTAAAGGGAATGGAAGAGAATGAAGAAGCACTTTTGTCTTCATCAAAGGGTAAAAAGAAGAAGAAGGATAAAAAGGAAAAGCAATCTAAGATGTAAAGTAAGTCCTCTTTACCTTCTACTTCAAATTCTGTTTCTACTACATCTAAAGAGAAGTCTTCTAAGAAGAAGGAATCATTATGTCACTATTGCAAGAAACCTAGACATTTCATAGTAGTTTGTCAAAAAAGGATTGCAGCAGAAAATAAAAAGGCATGAGGTAATGTTGCAAAAGATGATAAAAAGGGGAAATCTCAAGGTGATTCTTATGCATGTATCACCATTGAGGAAGTAGCTTTTGATTAGGCAGCTTTACAAGTTCTTTCAGCAGATCCTTGGATATTTGACTCACGTGCTACAAAGCATATGACAGGTTGTAGAGATGTGTTTTCTTCTCTTTCCTATTCTACAAGTAGAAAAGTTACTATTGCAGATGGCAATGATTTGGATGTTGTGGGAATAGGTACAATAACCCTAAAGTCAAGAGAAGGTGGTAATTTTCAGATTTTTGATGTTTTATATGTACCTAAAATGAAGAAGAATATGCTATCTATATCTGCATTTTTAGGTGATGGTTATAAAGTTGTATTTGAGAGAGATCTTTGTAAGATCTTATCACACAAAGAAGAGAAGTGTATTTTGCAAGGTGAGCATAGAGGAGGGTTTTTCGTTTTGTCAAAAATTAGTCAGGCATATGCGATCAAATCTTCGTCACCGGTGGAAGATATGAAGCTATGGCATGAGAGATTTGGACATATAAGTTTTGGAGCTCTCAAGAATATCAAAGTCAGAGGTATGGTTGAGAGTTTATCCTCATTTGAGCTACCAGATGATTCACATATATGTCAAGGTTGTCTTGAAGGTAAGATGCATAAACTAGATTTCAAGAAACATGGTCATATTATAGCTACCAGGAAATTGCACATTATTGATTCATATGTGAATGGACCTATGAGAGTAGACTCTATTCAAGGTTTTAGGTATTTTTTGCTATTTGTTGATGATTGTACAAGGTACTCATGGATCTATGGTCTTAAGTTGAAGTTAGAAGTATTTCCTATGTTCAAGAAATTTATAGCTATGGTTGAAAATGAAAGTTAGGTAACTATTCAAATTCTCAGAAGTGATAGAGGTGGAGAATACTTGTAAAATGAGTTCCAGACATTTCTTGAAGAGAAAGGTATTACTTGACACCTTACTATTGCTTATACTCCTTAGCAGAATGGTGTTGCAGAAAGGAAGAATAGAGCGCTTGTTGAGATGATGCGGAGCATGTTGGTGTCCAAGAAGCTTTCACCAAAATTTTGGTTTGATGCAGTACATACAGCTAATCACATTTTGAACAGGTCATCTGCAAAAGCTTTAAAGGTAATCACACCTTATGAAGCTTATTATGGTAGAAAACCTAATGTGAGTTACTTCAGAGTATTCGGATCATTTTCTTATGTACATGTTGAGAAAAAGGATCGAGGCAAACTAGATGTAAAGGCAAATAAAGCTGTTTTTATTGGATATCCTATTGAGAGCAAAGGATACAGGTTTTATGTTCCAAAAACGGGCGAAGTTATTCTTTCACGCAATGCTTATAGTGTTGAAATAAAATATATGATAAAGAAGCAGAGATTCCAAAGTTCATTAGTGAAAATGACTATGGATTTTTAGAAGGAATTTGGATGTACATGTTTAGCCATATCAGGAGGGAGTTAAGATTCCTAGGACTGAAGAGAAGACTGAAGAAAGAGGAATTTCACAACCTTCTACAGATTCAGTTCCACATGAGAATTTAGTTCTAGAAATGGAAGAAAGTACTAGAGTTCGAGAAAGTCCTAGTACCTCAGAAGGAAAAGTTCCAGAACCTGGGGAAGTTGAAGGGTCAGAAAGAGTTTCACCACTATTTAAGGATACACCTACTTGGTTATATTAGACATGGAAAGATAATGGTATAAAAACTTTTACAGGAAGAACAAGGAGTCAGACTAGACAACAACGACATAAAGATCATGTAAGTTTTGTTGAAGACTTTGAGATTCATGATATTTTGGCACTTACAACAGTTGAAGATGAACCTGCATGTGTTAAAGATGCACTTAACATTCCTATTTGGAGAAAAGCTATGCAAGAAGAGATTGATTCTATTCATAAGAATCAAACTTGGCAGCTATGTGAGTTATCAAAGGGAAAGAAAGCTATAGGTGTAAAATGGATCTTCAAAATCAAAAGAAAAGCAGATGGTACTATTGACAAGTGTAAAGCCAAATTAGTTGTCAAAGGATATGCACAATAAAAAGGTATTGATTATGATGAGACATTCGCTCCTACATCTAGGATGACTGTTATTAGGTCAATACTTGCTTTAGCAGCACATTTTGGTTGGCATACATATCAACTTGACATAAAGACTGCTTTTCTAAATGGTGATTTACATGAAAATATGTATGTTCAGCAACGAGAAGGTTTTGAAGAGACAGGTGAAGAACATTTGGTATGTAAGCTAATAAAATCTTTGTATGGATTGAAACAGGCACCTAGAGCATGGTATGAAAAGATACACACATATCTTTTATCCATTGGTTTCCATAACTCAGATACAGCTCCAACTCTTTATGTCAAAGCTGAAACAGGTATGATGATTATAGCAATCATTTATGTGGATGATATTATAATCACAGGTCCCAGAGATGAAGATTTGTAAATGTTCAAGGAACAATTGAAGCAAACATTTGATGTGAATGATTTAGGAATCTTGCATTATTATCTTGGGATTCAGTTTGTGTTTAAGGATGAGTGTATCTATATGACACAACAAAAGTACATTGAGAAACTTTTAGAGAGGTTTCACATGAATGATTCTTAACCTATGCAAACACCTATGGATCAGAATGCGTCTTTACAGATGGTAGCAGATGCAGAGTCATTTGATGCTACTTTATATAGTCAAGTAGTTGGGTGCTTGATATATCTTTGTAATACACATCGTGATGTACAGTTTGCAGTTTCTCAAGTATCAAGGTTCATGCAGAATCCGATAGTGTTACATTGGAAAGTAGTAAAGCGGATCTTCCAATATTTGAAGGGAACTTCAAATTATGCTATGGTATTTTCGAAATCTACACATTTGTTACTAAAAGGATTTTCAGATTCTGATTGGGCATGTGATAGAGACACAAGAAGGCGTACTAGTGGATTTTGTTTTTATCTTGGAGATTGTCTTATCTCATGGCTTTCAAAGAGACAACCCATTATTGCAACTTCACCATGTGAAGCTGAATATCGTGCAGCATTTACAGCTACTTTGGAGTCAGTATGGTTGCAAAATATTTTCAATTATCTAGATGTGAGAGTACATGAACCCATTTAGATATCTTCAGATAGCCAGACTGCAATAGCTATAGCAAAGAATCCAGTGCATCAGGACAAAGCATATAGAGGTACACTACCACTATATTCAAGAGCAGATAGCAAAGAAGCATATTGAGTTGGTTTATGTTCCTTCAAGTGAGAATGTTGCAGGTATATTTACCAAAGCCGTGACTAGAGAAAATCATGAGAAGATGTGCAGATTACTGTAGCTTGTACCAATATGACATTGAAGGAGGGATTGTTGGAAGTCAATGTACATATGGTCCACATTCCAGCAATTCTACATTTCGGACTTAGCATTTTTTGTACTATTTGGGTAAAACTTTTTTAGGCTAGATAGACAAAGCTTGGCAAGGGCTATCTAGTGGTATGCTTCATTTCTTCATCAGAGGTCAGAACAGGGAGAAAAGACAAACCCTAATTTAGCCCAAAATGGAGGATGAACATTTTATGAAGGATTAAACTTGAAAAGCTAGGTTATATTGTCAACTGGGCCAAAAGCAAGTTAATTTGAGCGATTAAATTAAAATAAGGCCAAAATTAGGGAGATCGCTATTTTTAAAGTTAAAAGCAAAATCAATCGCTAATTTTTGTGATCAAGGCTTTTTTGAATTACGATCAGTTTTTTCGCAAGTAGATCGCTATGCTTTATTGGAGGGAGTAAAAACTATATAAGGAGCACATTGGCACACTATTTGGACAATCTTAAGCTAGATTTTTGGAGTTTGGAGGCTTTGGAGGTGAAGGTTTGGTGAAGGAGAGGCTACTCTCTTGGAGCAAGGAGTCTTCTACAAGTTGGAGGCAGCTATCTTTTGTAAGTTAGCCTTATATTCTATTTTTAGGGTTTTTGAACCCTAATTTCAGAATTAGGGTTTGCTGATTTTCAGATTTGTTGCACTTTCTTGTGAGGTTAGGTACACTTTGTTGCTCATTCGCTTCACACACACTCAGATTATAACATCATAATCTGAATTTTGTATCATCATCTTCTTGGCTATTCTTCCATTAGTGAGTGCAGCACATGATATGGTTGAGTACTACTCCATGTTGTAATTCGGACATATATTTTTTAGTGAGTAAGCATTTTGCTTATGTTCCCTATCCTTGTCTCAAGATCTCTTTCTTGCTATCTCTCACATATCATCTTGATTAATTAAGTGTGTATGCTCAAAGGTTTTTAGTATTGGAACGATCCTAGGGCCCCAAATTCCAACAACCATCTCTTCATTTGAAATGTTGACTCAACATTGAGTAGTTGATCTCGTAAATCTTTGAGCTTCAAAATATGTGTCTGAACTAGGTCACCAATTTTCATCATTGTGTTGGCTAGTTGTCTCCTAAGATGAGCTTTCCTAGCACCGTTTCTACTTTGATAGAGATTCTCTAACTCCAACCAAGCTTGATAAGAGGTTCTGCATGACCTAATTTGAGGTATAATAAGCCTCTTGACTCCCATAGCAATATATGAAAATGCTTGTGATTTCTCTTCTACAGGAAGTAATCTGGTAGTAGTATGAACTCCTAATGATGAAGTAGTTTCTTTTTCTTCTTCACTAACCTCTTGTTGAGCAGAAATCGGAATAGCAAGTCTTCTAGAAGATGAAGTAGCTTTTTCTCTAACTTATCGTGGCCTTTTATAAATGTCATTGACAATATTTTTTAAGTCCTTTGATACCAAGAGATTGATCATCATAAAACTCCACATGGGATAATTAGATATTCCCTCAAGCTTTTCTTCATTCTCAAGCTTATAGTCACTCATCTTCTTAAGGTTGTATGTCAACTATGCTCTAATAGCACATTTTGGGAGTGGTGTGGGCCCCAATATCAATTAGTCATAGGTTTACAAGATCTTCCAACACATGAACCTTAGAATACACACCTTCAGACTCAAAAATAGATGATTATGACATACAGAGAGAGTAGACAAGATCTTTCAAAGATTTCGGTAATCTAGGATGATCACCTACACTATCTTATATTCCAATGTCAAATTACAATGTGTGAATATGATACAAGCTTACAAGATCTTAATCTAGGCAGAAATAGGTCAGATACAAGAATTTTTGTGCACGGTGCCTAAGAGGTATGAAGAGTGTGTGTGTGAATATGGAGATTATGAACACTTTAGGACTGTTGTATAGAAAACCCTAATTTTGAATGTAGCTTATTGTTGGAGTTAGATGTCTACGGAAGCATGTGAATAGCACAAGGAAGAAGAAGAAACCTTGAGCACAACACACAATACTGAATGTATTACCACTAGAATGTACAAAGATAAGTAACCCGTTAGGGCTATAGGCATATATACAAGCCGGGGGGAAAAAACCTCCTAAAGAGGGTAAAAAGTATTCAACATGTGAACTCTTAGCTGGGGGATTAATAGGACCAACAAAGTATATTCCCCACTTAGAGAATGCACATCTTGCAGAGAAAAGAAACAAAGAAAAGTGAGCCCCAAAAAAAAAATTCAAATTATGGGCACAAATTTTCTTCTTCAAATTTCTATGAAACACCTCATAAAGTCGTGTAAATGCACTAGAGGAGTCCTCTAGATGCATGAATCCCAAATATTGTAACATAATCCTTGTAAAAAAGTAGGAATTAGTGTTTTCAATAAAAGTTCGGTCTCTTGTGTGAAAGGCCAAATTCTAGGGCACATGTATATAAGTCGCTTGGTGACCCTTGTAAAAGACTTTTTGCCATTATGAGAACTGAACCTGATTTTTGAATTTGTCTCTTGTCTACTGATTATCTTCTTCTCCTAGAGCTTGTTTGTGTGTATTTCATGCTTGAAATGTGTGTGTAAGATTGTTGCCTATCACTTCCCTTTGTGTTTAATCTACAGTAGTGCGTGTATGAGGCTTGAGGAGTTGTTGAGCATGTGTTGGTGTTTCATGTCATTTACTATTTTGCTCATAACCTGAAGCACATTTTGTCAAATTTGACTGAGAGTAGAGCATTAGATGCATCTCATCAAGAGCTTCAAAATGAACCACCTATTGACCATATTCAAAGTTCAAAGTGAAGAGAAAAGTTTGAGTTTGTGCTTGTTGTGTGTATCTATTCATAGTCTCCTTATTGCATGTGTCTCCTTTTAATTCCCTCTTCCTCCAAATATGCAAGAAACTGATTAGAAAAATACTCACCTCCTCCATTTGATAGCAATCTTCTTATGGTTTTACCTGTTTGCTTTTCAACCAATGATTTGAACTTCTTGAATATATCAAACAATTTTGATTTTTATTTCATAAAATAAATGAATGTAAACTTTGAGTAGTCATCAATAAATGTTAAAAAGTACTTGCTACCTTCCATGGACTCTTCTTGAGATGGACCCTATACATCAGTATGGATCAAGTCCAAAAGACCTTGTCACATGATTCACATGGTTATTTTACCATATGGTGTAGTGGGGGTAGAAGAATAAAAGAGGAGAGAGTCTTTATATTAAGTGACTCTTATGAGAGCTAGATTATCTCGGACGTGGCTGGGAGGAAAAACGGAATCACTTCTTTGTGTGTGGGTTTTCGTGAATAGACGGTAGAAGTGGGCCGCGAGCGTTGATTGTAGAGGAACTATGGCAAAAGATATAGCAGACCTCTTCTTTGCAATATTGCTTTTGAAAAAGGACCGTATTTTTTTTCCAAACCGACATGCCTCAGAAACATAATCCAAATCTTGCTTAGGTAGTTGTGGTAGATGTTGGTGCAGGGCAATCAACAATTGAAGTTTTGATGATGGATTGAAGTCAAGGACTGAAGAAAAGATCAACTTATGAAGCATGAAGGAAGTGCATATTCAGAAGATGAAGATGTGTACACATATGTACATTAATTTAGAGTTAGCTCACTTATACTTTTGATTAGTTATGAGCTTGTAAATATTTGACTATATATATACAAGGGAAAATGTTGGGGCATATATGAGAGAATGTGTAAGAACAAATTTTGAGGAGAATTAGATGTCATTAGACACTCTAGAAGTAAGTAGAATCTCTCTCATCACTCAGATGTAAATTTTCTCAGAAATGGAAAAATGTTGCACCCGAACTTTCTGAGTATTCTCCTTTTGTGTTGAATCCTTTGTGAAATGCTTTTGTACAAGTCTAACTCTATAGTTGATTGACCTCTGTACAAATTTTCAGCTTCTAGTTGTGATCAAGCTGAGAGAATTGAGTGTAGGAACATTTACATGTGTAAATGGAAACAAGAGAAGTTGCAGGAGGTGCAAAATTTGATGCTAATGTTTTGGTCAGTTCTCCTTCCACAATGTAAAGTTTTGAGCAAGCAAGCACTCATTCTTTAAGTTGGAAGATAAGCTACATATTTCTAAAAGCATTTGCATAAATGGGTTCTAGATTGAGAGAACAAGGTGTTAGAAGTTACAGGTGTCTAAATCAACTTCTCAGAAGAATAGTTTTAGACATAGGTGACTTGTTAAGTTCATTTCTCAAGATCTACTGAGTCTTTTGAAATGGTTTAACTTGCAGGAGGTGTGCAAAAACACCTTATGCAAAGTTTTATAAAAAACTTTACACATTTGATAAGTCAATGAGTGAATTATGTGCAGTAGACTTTCTGTGTAGTCACCTTCTTCACAGTTTGTTCAAAATTTTGATAATTGAGTATTGATCCTCCAAATTGGTGAAGGTTTTGAGTTACTCTTGATATAGAGGTGTTCTAACTTCAAGATTAGCTTGTTCTTTTGGAGATTAACACTCTCCATCAGTGGTATCAAATCAGGAAACATCAAAACTAAAGAAACGAGGACTCCAACTACTGCAGCTGTAAAGAATTCAACACTTGAAGGTTCAAAAGGTGAAAGCTTGAAAGAAAAGCTTGAGAAGGAGACCAAGATTTATCAAGAAGGCCAAAAGGAACTTCATTCAAAGTAAAGGTACATCTATTACTCATAAAGTTTGAATAATTCAATACACAGGTGAAGAAAGGATGGGAGATTCTCTTCAAATAGAGAAGCTAGATAGAGAGAACTATCTAGCATGGTCAATGAGGATGGAAGCTCATCTTATGAGCAAAGACTTGATAGGTTATATTACAAGTGAAGAAGAAAAGCCTCGGTTCAGAGATCCTAGTGTTCCAACTAGGGAAGAATTATCAGATTTGAAGACTTGGATGAAGAAAGATGCTCAAGCCAGGAGCATTATCTACATGGCAGTTAATGATTACTTACTACCTCACATTAGAGGTCTAGAAAGTGCAAGTGATATATGGAATTCTTTGGAGGAGCATTTCCAAAACACCACAAAGTCAAGGAAGGCATCCTTGTGGGCAGAATTTACCACTTTCAAGAAGAAGGCCTCTCAATCCATCTCAAATTATGTAACAAGGATGGACATTGCAGATGCATTAGGAGTAGTTGATGAAGACATTGAGGAGGATAAATTGGTAAGAAAAATCCTCACAAGTTTGAGGGGTGATGACAAATGGAAGCCATTCATTTTGTCTACTGAATTATCACTTGATCATTTCACTCCTGATTTAAATCAGTTGCTAGGACAGATGCTAACCTTTGAGAAGGATGTCAAAGGTGAAAGTGATAAGAGTACAGGTCATGCAATGTATTCAAAGGATAAGAAGAAGAATATCAAAGGGAAGCAACAAGCAAATGAAGATGAAGGTACAACTAGCCAAGCCAACTTCCTAAGAGGAAGAGGAGGTGGCAAAGGTAGAGGAAGAGGAAGGAGTAATAAAGATGGAGTTAAAGCTTGCTGGATTTGTGGTAAGACAAATCATTTAGCTAATGATTGTTGGAATAATACTCAGAATAATGGTGGATATAATCAGAATTTTAATTCAAGAGGAAGAGATGGCAGAAATCAAAGAGGTAATTTCAGAGGTAGAGGTAGTGTGAAGAGAGATGGTGGATGCAATCCAAAGATGAGTAGGTGCTGCTACAACCAGCTTCACACCAGCCAACTGAGACTTCAGAGTTGATTAGTAGACCCTTTGAGCTTCCTAAATCCACCAAAATATCATCCAAGTACTTTGGAACATGTATCCCAAAAGTTTACGTCAAGACAGACTAGTTGCAAAATGACTAGCTCCCAAAACTTGCTATTTTTGGACATACACTTGCTGGAAAAACTGAACAGTGCTCTCAACCTGGTAAGAATTAGATAAATTCCTTTTGGGCATAGCAGATAGACTTAGCAAGCTTCCCAATCCAAGTTAAAACACTTCAAATGATGGACTCATCACTGAGAACAAAATTTTACAAAGTCTGGAACATGCCCGCCATTCTCGGGGCTCTGTAGAGATAGACCGGTGAGCAGTAAATTTCAGATATCTTCAAAACTATTAATCCAATAACCATAAAAATTTATAATTAAAAAGTAGATAGTGAGAGCTATCCAACGCATGTTAAAACACTGAAAAAGAATGAGTAGAACTCGAGATATGACCTTCTGAAGGTACTGCTCTGAGTGAGAATAGCAGAGAACAAAACAGAGAAGTAGATGATGATAAATGTATAGATTCACATATGATTACAACCACATTGGCAATGAATATTTGCACAATGGGAGTAGAATGATAGAGCTATGGAGTAAGCTCTTCAATCTCTACAAAATGACATGAAGTGGTAACGAACAAGGCTTGCTAATCGCCTCTTCCTTCTTGCTCCTTTTATAGCTATTCTTGGAGGGAGTTTTGAATTCGAATTCGAATGGCTCCACCTAAAAGTGATCCCCAAAGTTAGGAGAGATTCCCTCAGCTCAAAAATTCATGGTTTTAGGTAGATAGGGCCACGACTTTTCTTTTACATCATGGATGAGGTAAGCCATCCTTTTCCTTTTTTCTTTTTCAAATTACAAGAGATAAAAATGAACTCTTTTACAAGAGGTGTTCACATGAGTACTCATGTGACTTACAAATGAGGATAATATCAAGCATATCAAGCATGTAGGCTTGGGTAAAATGCACCAACAGGTAGTAGGGGCTACTTTGAAAGAAATGCAGGTAGAGGATTCCAAAGTCAACAATACAACAATACCTACTACAATTATGCTTCAGAACAGAAGGAGGACTCAACATTGATAATGAATGCAACCTGTGAAAGGCAAAGTGAAGACCAAAGAGTCTTCTACATTGAATCAGGGTGTAGTAATCATCTGAGTGGCAACATAGCATTGATGACTGATTTGGAGAATAAGATAACTAATCATGTTGTTCAAACAAGTGACAATACAAAGCACAATGTGAAGTCAAATGGATCAGTGAAGGCTAAGGATGGAAGTACTCTCTTGAGTAAGGTTTTGTATGTTCCTACAATTCCTAAGAATTTGATAAGTGTAGGACAAATTGTTGAAAGAGGTTATGAAGTTAGGTTCACTAATGAAGGAGTGTTTGTGGAAGACCCTAGCAATGGGTATAAACAAATTGTTTCAGGGAAGAAAGAAGGAAGATTGTTCACATTGAAGATCCAAGGTAATGTTGGTCATGCCTTGTATACCTATGGAGGACATAAGATCTCTGAGTTAGATCTTTGGCACAAAAGGCTTGGACATTTTAATGCAAGAGGTATTAAAGATATGGTAAACAATGGTTCAGTGCTTGGATTGCCTAATGTTGCAGGTCAACATATGAAATACAGATGTGAGGCATGTCAATTAGGTAAGGCTCATAAGCAATCTTATTCCAAGCATGGTTTTATGTATTCAGAGAAGCTTGAATTGGTACACACAGATGTGTGGGGACCATCAAAGGATTTCAGTATCAATGGTTCAAGGTATTATGTGATTTATGTTGATGATGCTACCAGATGGATCACTATCTATGTGATCAAAGATAAGTCAGAGGTATTCAATACATTCAAACATTATCATGTGTATGCAGAGAGAATTACAGGTTATAAGTTGAAGAGACTAAGGTTAGATGGAGGGGGAGAGTATTTCTCTAATGAGTTCAGTGATTACTTGTGGAATGCAGGTATAAAAAGGGAAATTACTTGCAGGTACTCTCCTCAACAAAATGGTGTAGCAGAAAGGAGGAATAGAACTCTTGTTGAGTTTGCAAGATCCATGATGAAGGAGAAAAATTGCCCAAATTATTTGTTGGCTATGGCTATAAATACAGCTACATATTTGGTCAATAGATTACCATGTAAAGCTTTGTAGGGTATGACACCATATGAGGCATGGTGGGGTAAGAGACCTACTCTAGATCATTGCAAAGTATTTGGTTGTTTGGCATATGCATATGTGCCATCTCAATTGAGGCATAAATTGGAACCCAAAGCTAAAAAATATGTGTTCATTGGATATGATGATAAGCAGATGGGATATAGGTTGTGGAGTCCATCCACAAAACGATTCCTAGTGTCAAAGGATGTTACATTTGATGAGCAAGGTACTTGGTATGCAGGTACAATCAATATTTATGCAGGTGATGAAGAAGTTGTGAATCAAAAGAAAGGTAAATCAAAGGTTCGGATATTTGATGAAGAGGAGAACAATGAAATACAGGTTGAAGTTGAAGAAGTGCCAAGGTTTGATCCAGAATGTGATGAACCAGAAACCTTAAGGAGTGGAGAACTTAGAAGGTCATCAAGACACAAATGGCAACCTACAAGGTATAGCAAAGATTATGCATATATGGTAAAGGCAGATGAAGACCCTTCTACATATGAAGAGGCAAAAGGTAAGGAAAATTGGGAGAAAGCTATGCAGGAAGAGTATGATGCATTGATGGAGAATGAGACTTGGAATTTGGTTCCTAAACCAAATAGTCAGAAGATCATTGGATGCAAATGGGTCTACAAGACAAAGAGGTTTGCAGATGGAAATGTGTCTAGTTATAAAGCTAGACTTGTTGTGAAGGGTTTTGCTCAGACATATGGTATAGATTATGATGAGACCTATAGTCCTCTGGCAAAGATGACAACCATCAAGACACTCATAGATATTGCTGCATGTAAAGGTTGGAAATTATGTCAATTAGATGTGAAGAATTCTTTTCTAAATGGTTATATTTCAGATGATGTTTTCATGGAGCAACCACAAGGATTCAGAAATGAAAGGTATCCAGATCATGTATGTAAGCTCAAGAGAGCTTTGTATGGCTTGAAGCAGGCCCCAAGGGCATGGAATTATAGACTTGTGAAGTTCTTGAAAGAACTTGGTTTCCAAGTATCTAAAGTAGATAGTAGCTTGCTTGTTAAAGCAAGTGATGATGGGTTCATTTACATGTGCATATATGTTGATGATATAATTCTTACAGGTACAGATGAGAAAGGCATTCAAGGCCTAAAGAAGCAATGGAGAAAGAGTTCAAGATCAGTGACTTGGGAGATTTGTCATATTTCTTGGGCATGGAGATCTCATACACTCAACATGGAGTGTATGTAACTCAAGAAAGGTATTTGAAAAACTTGTTGATCAAGTTTAAAATGGATGATTGCAGGGTAGCACCTGTTGAAATGAAAAAGGACTACTCTTACTCTACTCACATTCACAAATCTAACAAGCTAAGGAGGAAGGAACAAAAGATAACAAAACATTATGAATGAATTAAAATGGAGATGACTTACATGAGATGCTCTATGAGCATGGTGACTCCATGAGGAGCGGGAGCACACTCTTGGCAATGAGCTAGAGTGGAATGGCTTGTGTGGAGTGAAGGGAGGCCTTGCTTATATGGAGTTCGGGAGAATTCCCTTACATGTGGGATAAGTGAACTTGCACGAGAATGAAACTAGCTTTGGACAAAAGGGTGGAGCATGGAACTCTCAACACCCCCCCTCCATGTGATGACCCTTTTGTTTTTAATATGGGGGACTAGTGACATATGGGATCACTTAGTCCATGGGTTTTAAGGATCCAAGGACATATGGGATCCTTGGACATAACTTGGACATTTGGGATCCAAGTGGTTTTTTATTGGATCTAGGGACATATGGGATCCCTAGACATGTGCAAGGGTTTACATCATGGGGTAGGTGGTGTAAATGAGATCCATTTGTATTTTCTTCTTGTGGACTCCTTTTGCTATGTCATTGATGTAGTTTTCCCTATGATCCATTGTTAGGATCTTTGTTGTGTCCTCTCCCTTCTTCCTTGTTGTGTTGATGTCGAAGCCTTTTATATTTGACTTTGGCCTTGTAGTGGCCTATGATCTTCATCTTTCCATCCTTGCGAGCCATTATTGGGATTCTTAGGTGTCTTCCGCATTATGTTGTAGTCTTTGGTTCTTCTCTACTTGAGCTCGAGTTTCCCTTCTTTGTAATGTAGAGAAGGAATACATGGGCACTTTTACACTTTTACCATGTTTGCACATGGTGGTGTGTAATCCCATTACAAAATAGCTAATAATGTATCTCATAGAATAGCCAAATTTTGAACAATAAACATAATAACGACTACAACAGTGAACATAATGAACTCTGCCCAAAAATAATGCAAAGATCTTATACTCTCAAGATGTAAAACAGAAAACCTCATAAAATAAAGATTTCTTTCCTCCAGCTTTGATTTTTCTCCTACTTGGTTGTCCTTATTGAGCCAAAATGGCAGCTGCTGACCTCGAGTCACTACCCAAAATGGGTGTTTCTAGAGGCATCACCGTAAATTTACTATTTGAGTCTCTCTACTCATATCAGATGCGGATGCGTAGTAGAAAACTGCATTGAAGACCTTATCTCTTGGCGCGCACAGCTTGATGTATCTTTGATGCTTCTCCACTATTCATGTTGACATCATCGATTATGTCAAGCATCCGTCTTCTTCGATCCCTGAGTGGTGCCTTCCGTGCGTAGAAAGAGGACACAACGATGCAAGGGAGCGTGTGTAGCTTGCAAGTGAGCTAATCGGAGCTCATTCTCCTTCTTCTACAGCAATGAACATTTACAGGATGATCAACACATACAGCAATTTGTTTATTTTGCTTCTGAAGAGCTTTGAGGTCCTCTTCTCTGGTACATATCCACAATATCTCTGTATTTAGGTTGTGAACGCTCGTCCTGCATATCTATGTTAAGCATCAAACACACCATGTTCTCCTTGTTATGGACGTTGTCTGAAGACATGTTGTCGTGAGATGTCGTTTGCGCATCTCTGGGACACGAATGCTTGATCATTGCATCCGACAAAGGTAGTAACCTATCTGTATTTGTTCGAGAAGGCACCTTCTGAGTAAGCCTTTTCTGAAGAAATGTCTGCGAAGCTGTCTTTGCATTTAAGGGCGCACGTGATGTTGCTCTCGTCTGAGAGGAAGTCTGCACCACCATCTTGTCTTGCGCAGAATTTCAGAAAGGTGTAGTTAGGAGTCCATCTTCTTCTCCATCTGTGCGCATAGTCACAGGTAGCAGGAGAACACGAGCAGCCCAAAACTGAAAAAGCATTTTCAGAGTAGCATAGACCACCATTCTCTATTCAGCAGAACAGTGAGCATTGCATACCAGAAACTATCCATGGTTGTGAGTGCTTTTCAGGCCACATCTGTGTGTAGCAAGAATGCACCATCCAAAACATTGCGGAACAAGTCTCGGGCCACAGCACATAGATCCTCTATCCTCTACGCTTGAACAACAACTTTCTGAACTGTTGCCCCTTCTGCCAAGCTTTGCTTTCAAACATTCGTGTTGCAGTACTTGAATAGGAACCAACAGTCATGTAACAATCTGCACCTTGGCTTCTCGAATAGATATGCTTAGAAACACTTTCAATGATTGCAGGTGATAGTGCTAAAAAGCACTTTATTGATACAATGAAAAATGCTAAAAGAAGACAAACTTACAAGATATTGAGAATGATATAAAAAAATGCAAGGGTGGGAGGGAGGGATCAAAGAGAAAGATAACACTAATTAGATTAAGGTTATCATGAATAGTTCTTAGAAGCACTCTTATTATGATATGGGAGGGAGGGAAGGAAAAGAAAGATTACTACCATGATTCAAATGACAAGAGAAAATAAAAGTTCTAAACCTATGCTCTGATACCATGTTGAAATGAAAAAGGACTACTCCTACTCTACTCACATTCACAAATCTAACAAGCTAAGGAGGAAGGAACAAAAGATAACAAAACATTATGAATGAATTATGTTGGAGAAACACTCACTAATTGGACATATATTTCAAGGTCAAATCTTAGGAAGAAAACCCCATGCCTATGTGAAGGGACAAATTCGCAACTGTATTATACTTGTAAAGTTAGTTCACTTTAGTTCTAGAAGTTTTTTAAAAATCACGAGAATACGAAAATCTATATAAGTTAGCTTGTATCAACTAACGCGGAGAGAGAGAGAGAGAGGAGAAGAAGAAGGAGGAAGACAAGAGAAAGTGAGAAGAACTCATTTTTGTATGACTGAGTATAGTCGGGCTTCTCTGAGTGAGAAAGCATCTGTAAAACTTCTGAGTTTTTTATAGTTATGAGAAGAACTGAGTAAAGTTCTGTGTATGAGTCTCTCTTCATCATCTCCATGTTTGCCTACTGTGTGATGAATTCAAAAATTCAAGTTTTCTGAGCAATTCGATGCCTGGCATCGAATCTTGGCTGATAAGTCATTTTTTTCATTCTCTGTGTGTTAACTATTGTTGAATCTTTTAAAAATATGAAGTTTGTGGAGCAACTCGATGCCTGGCATCGAGTTTGAGCATAAAGTCGATGCCTGGCATCGACTTCTAGCATACAAGTCTTCTTCTTCATGTGTGTGTAAAAGAGAGTATTTCTGGTGCAGAAAAAGGGCCTAAAAAAGCTCAAAGTCGATGCCCGGCATCGACTTGGACTGAAATTCGATGCCAGGCATCGAATTTTTTATTTTTGGACATCAGGAATACTAAAACAGGCAAAAATTTCCAGTTTTGGAAGGTCATACAGGGTCATCTTGTGAGGGCCATAACTTGAGTTCTAGAGCTCCGTTTGATGCATATGATAGCTTGTTGGAAAGATCTACTCTTCTACTTTCAGCCTATAAAGTTTCATGAAGAAAGCATACTTGAGCTAGGAGAAATTAGCAAAATACTGAAGGTATGTCATTTCAGTGACTAGGAATTTCTGTAGAAGCAAAGTTCTCACTTTAAGCTATCATTTCTCAAAGTTTGGAGTGGCAATGAGTTAATGGTGACCATAGAGGTGTTCTAGTGTCACATTAATTCATTTCTTGTGGTGTTTTATACATCAACAAGTGGTATCAGAGCAGAAAGATTCTCGAGAGCAGAAGACGACAAAGGTACGAGAAGTTTTGTAAAGTTTTCCATCAAAGTTTGAAAGGTGAAGCATTTGAAGACACAAGGCATCAAAAGGTTACTTCAAAAGTATCCTCATACACAAAGAACTTCAAAAGGTATTATCCTTTATCCTTTAAGCTCACAGGTTGCAGCAGAAGGAAATAACTATGGCAGATCATATCTCCATTGACAAACTGGACAGAGATAATTACCCCGCATGGGTAATGAGAATGGAAGCCTTACTTATGAGTAAGGATCTCATGATATATGTTACAGGTGAAGAAGAGAAGCCAGTATTTGAAGATGAAAGCCGACCAAAGAAAGAGGAACTTGATGCTTTAAAGCATTGGCAGAAGAAGGATGCAAGTGCAAAAGCCTACATCTACAATACAATCTCAGATCATTTGCTACCACACATCAGAGGATTGGAATCATCAGAAGATATATGGAATGCATTGGAATATCATTTCCAAAGCACTAATAAAGCACGGAAAGCAAGTCTATGGTCAGAGTTTACAACATTCAAGAAGAAGCCAAGTCAAACCATTAGTGATTATGTCACTAAGATGAAGGATCTTGCAGATAGTCTTGGATCCATAGATGAAGATGTTGAAGATCACAGATTGATTGCTCAACTACTTGCAGGCTTGAGAGGGGATGAAAGGTGGAAACCTTTTGTCTTATCAACAGAACTTTCATTAAATCATTATGTTCCAGATTTGAACCAGTTGCTTGGTTTGATGCTCACATATGAGCAAGACTTGAAGGGAGATGGAGATAAAGGACAAAGTTCTGCAATGTACATGAAGAATAAGAAGAAAGGAGATAAAGGTAAAGCAAAGGATGAAGAGGAGTCTAGTTCTCAAGCTTATTATGCAAGAGGTAAAGGCACTGGCAGAGGAAGAGCAAGAGGTTTTGGAAGAGGAAGAGGTAATCAAAATAACAACAAAAAGGCTTGCTGGATCTGTGGATTGAGTAATCATTTGGCTCATGACTGTTGGCACAACCAACAAGGATCAAACCAGAATCAAAACAACAATAGCAGAGGTCGAGGTGGAAGATATCAAAGTAATTTTCAAAGAGGTAGACAAAGTCAAAGAGGAGGCTATGGTAGAGGTGGAGGAAGAAGTTGGGGACAGAATCAATCCTACAACACCACCTACTACAACTATGCAAATGACACACAGAATGAAAGTCATACATCATTGATGATGAATTCAATCAGCACATCAGATAAAGAAGATCTAAAGGTATTTTACATTGACTCTGGATGTTCTAATCATTTGTCAGGAAACATAGAATTGATGTCAGAATTGGAAAAAGGCATTTCTAGTCACACAGTTCAAACTGGTGATAATACAAGACATAGTGTACATTCAATTGGAAAAGTGAAATGCAAGAGTGGAGCAGATTTGCTAACCAATGTTTTGTATGTTCCTACAATACCTAAAAACTTGATTAGTGTGGGACAGATAGTTGAAAAAGGTTTTCAAGTCAGGTTTACAAATGAAGGAGTATTTGTGGAAGATCCAGAGAATGGATATAATCAGATTGTCTCTGGTAAGAAAGAAGGTAGACTCTTTACTTTAAGAGTGCAAGGGAACATTGGTCAAGCTTTGCTCACACATGGTGAAGCAGTGATTACAGAACTTGATCTCTGGCATAAGAGATTAGGTCATTTCAATGAAAGAGGAATTAAAGCTATGGTTGCTAATCAGTCTGTACTAGGATTACCAAATGTGCAAAGTCAACATATGGTTTATAAATGTGAAGCATGTCAAATGGGTAAAGCACACAGGTTACCATTTCAAAAGAAAGGATTCAAACATGATGGAGTACTTGAGCTCATTCATACAGATGTATGGGGACCAACAAAAGAAGGATCTATCAGTGGCTCAAGGTATTATGTTCTTTTCATTGATGATGCTACAAGATGGATAACATTATATGTTTTGAAGGAAAGATCAGAAGTGTTTGGAGCTTTCAAGCATTTTCATGCATATGCAGAGAGAGTCACAGGTCAAAAGCTTAAGAGACTGAGGTCTGATGGAGGGGGAGAATACTTCTCCCAAGAGTTCAATGATTATCTTTGGAATGCAGGTATTAAGAGAGAAATAACTTGCAGGTATACACCACAACAAAATGGTGTAGCAGAAAGAAGGAACAGGACTCTGGTTGAGTTTGCTAGAGCTATGCTAAAGGAGAAGAATTGTCCAAATTATCTTTGGGCTGAGGCTGTAAGTACAGCTACATATCTTGTGAATAGATTACCATGTGCAGCTCTGAATGGAATGACTCCATATGAAGCTTGGTGGGGTAAGAAACCAACACTAGATCATTGTAGAGTGTTTGGATCAATTGCATATGCTTATGTGCCATCACAGCTTAGGCATAAACTTGAACCAAAGGCAGAAAAATATGTGTTCATTGGTTATGATGAAAAGCAGATGGGTTACAGATTGTGGAATCCTCTAACCAAACAATTTATTGTTTCTAGAGATGTTACATTTGATGAACAGAAAAGTTGGTATGCAGATCAAAGTCATACAGCTGAAGAATTTGAAGAAGAGGTAAGAAGATGTGAGAAAGGAAAATCAATTGTGCAGGTAAATAGAGATGAAGACTATATGCAAGCAAGTACATCCAGAAGTGGATTAACAAGAAGGAATGAAGAAGCTCCTATATTTGATGAAGAAGTGTATCCAGACACATATGAAGAATGTGAACCAAGAAGGTCAAGCAGGACTAGAAGACAACCAGAAAGGTATTCTTATGATACTTCTTACATAACTCAGAAGAACTATGCATATATGGTCAAAGATGATGAAGAACCTCAGAACTATGATGAAGCTAAAGGTAAGAAGCAATGGGAAGAAGCAATGAAGGAAGAGTTCAATGCACTGGAGGAGAACAAGACATGGGAACTTGTTCCTAAACCAAATGGTAAGAAAGTAATTGGAAATAAATGGGTTTATAAAGTGAAGAAGCTTGCAGATGGAAGTATAGCCAGATACAAAGCTAGATTGGTGGTGAAAGGCTATGCCCAGACCTATGGCATAGATTATGATGAGACATTCAGTCCCGTAGCTAAGATGTCAACTATAAGGACAATCATTGCTATTGCAGCTTCAAAAGGATGGACTCTAAGTCAATTGGATATAAAAAATGCATTCTTGAATGGATACATATCAGATGAGGTATACATGGAACAACCTCAAGGATTTATAGATTCCAGGTATCCAAATTTTGTTTGCAGGTTGAGAAGAGCATTGTATGGATTGAAGCAAGCTCCAAGAGCTTGGAACTATAGACTGGTGAAGTATCTCAATGATCTTGGATATCAAAGTTCAAAAGCAGATTCAAGTCTACTTATCAAAAGAATAGAGGAAGGTACAATCTACATTTGTATTTATGTAGATGACATTATAATCACAGGTACTTCAGATGAAGGAATCAAGGAGGTAAAGAGATTGCTTGAAAAAGAATTCAAGATCAGTGACCTAGGAAAGTTATCATACTTTCTTGGAATGGAAGTTACTTATACAGATCATGGCATATATGTGTCACAAGAAAGGTATCTTCTAAATCTATTGAAGAAGTTTGATATGGAAAATTGCAGAGAAGCTTCAACTCCACTTGAAGTTAATCACAAGCTCAGTAAATATGATGGTGCAGAATACAAAGATATGAGGAAGTATCAATCTCTTGTGGGTAGTTTGATTTATGCTACACTAACAAGACCTGATCTTAGTTATGCAGTGGGAGTTTTGTCACAATTCATGCATTGTCCAAAGGACCCACATTGGATTGCAGGTCAAAGAGTTCTCAGATATATCAAAGGAACTATAAAGGAAGGATTATATTATTCTTTTACATCAGATTTGAAGTTGAGAGCCTATAGTGACTCAGACTGGGCAGGTAACCAAGATGACAGAAGATCAACTCATGGTTACATGATATATATTGGTGATAAACTTGTAAGTTGGTGTTCAAAGAAACAACATACAGTAGCATTATCATCAACTGAAGCAGAGTACAAAGGACTTGTGGAAGCAGCTAAGGAAGTCATATGGATGCAGACATTGTTCAAGAGCTTAGGCATTGATCAAGGTACACCTACAATACATGGAGATAATATGAGTTCACTTTATCTTGCAGCAAATCCAGTATTTCATGCAAGAACAAAGCACATAGAGATACAGTATCATTTTCTCAGAGAAAAGGTAATGGAGAAAGAGATTGAAGTGGAATACATTTCTACTAAAGATCAGTTAGCAGACATAATGACAAAGAGCTTGGATGGTGTGAAGACCAGCAGATTTAAAAGCATGGCAGGAGTAAAAGAAAAGAAGAAGATATGAAGAAACAGGGAATGTCAATTAGTGATTGAGGGGGAGCTGTTGGAGAAACACTCACTAATTGGACATATATTTCAAGGTCAAATCTTAGGAAGAAAACCCCATGCCTATGTGAAGGGACAAATTCGCAACTGTATTATACTTGTAAAGTTAGTTCACTTTAGTTCTAGAAGTTTTTTAAAAATCACGAGAATACGAAAATCTATATAAGTTAGCTTGTATCAACTGACGCGGAGAGAGAGAGAGAGAGGAGAAGAAGAAGGAGGAAGACAAGAGAAAGTGAGAAGAACTCATTTTTGTATGACTGAGTATAGTCGGGCTTCTCTGAGTGAGAAAGCATCTGTAAAACTTCTGAGTTTTTTATAGTTATGAGAAGAACTGAGTAAAGTTCTGTGTATGAGTCTCTCTTCATCATCTCCATGTTTGCCTACTGTGTGATGAATTCAAAAATTCAAGTTTTCTGAGCAATTCGATGCCTGGCATCGAATCTTGGCTGATAAGTCATTTTTTTTCATTCTCTGTGTGTTAACTATTGTTGAATCTTTTAAAAATATGAAGTTTGTGGAGCAACTCGATGCCTGGCATCGAGTTTGAGCATAAAGTCGATGCCTGGCATCGACTTCTAGCATACAAGTCTTCTTCTTCATGTGTGTGTAAAAGAGAGTATTTCTGGTGCAGAAAAAGGGCCTAAAAAAGCTCAAAGTCGATGCCCGGCATCGACTTGGACTGAAATTCGATGCCAGGCATCGAATTTTTTATTTTTGGACATCAGGAATACTAAAACAGGCAAAAATTTCCAGTTTTGGAAGGTCATACAGGGTCATCTTGTGAGGGCCATAACTTGAGTTCTAGAGCTCCGTTTGATGCATATGATAGCTTGTTGGAAAGCTCTACTCTTCTAGTCTCAGCCTATAAAGTTTCATGAAGAAAGCATACTTGAGCTAGGAGAAATTAGCAAAATACTGAAGGTATGTCATTTCAGTGACTAGGAATTTCTGTAGAAGCAAAGTTCTCACTTTAAGCTATCATTTCTCAAAGTTTGGAGTGGCAATGAGTTAATGGTGACCATAGAGGTGTTCTAGTGTCACATTAATTCATTTCTTGTGGTGTTTTATACATCAACAAATTAAAATGGAAATGACTTACATGAGATGCTCTATGAGCATGGTGACTCCATGAGGAGTGGGAACACACTCTTGGCAATGAGCTAGAGTGGAATGTCTTGTGTGGAGTGAAGGGAGGCCTTGCTTATATGGAGTTTGGGAGAATTCCCTTGCATGTGGGATAAGTGAACTTGCACGAGAATGAAAGTAGCTTTGGACAAAAGGGTGGAGCATGGAACTCTCAACGGCACCTACTCCAATGGAGGTAAATCACAAATTAAGCAGATATGGAGGAGAAGAGTTCAAGGACATGAAGCTATACCAAAGTTTGGTTGGTAGTCTGATTTATGTACTTTAACTAGGCCTGACTTGTCATATGCAGTTGGATTATTGTCTCAATTCATGCATTGTCCTAGGAAAGAACATTGGATTGCAGGTCAAAGAGTGTTGAGGTACATTAAGGGTACACTCAAAGAAGGTTTGTATTATGGTTTTACATCAGATACAAACATCAAGATTTATAGTGATATAGATTGGGCAGGTAATCCTGATGATAGGAGATCAACATATGGATACTTGTGTTATTGGGAGATAAGTTAATCTCTTGGTGTTCAAATAAGCAACACACCATTGCTTTATCATCTACAGAGGCTGAGTATAAAGATATGGTGGAAGCTGCAAAGGAAGTGATATGGCTAAAGACTCTCATGAAGAGTTTTGACATCACTTAGAGTACACCTACTATTCATGGAGATAACATGAGTTCATTGTATTTAGCTGCTAATCTTGTTTTTCATGCCAGGACTAAACACATTGAGATTCAGTATCATTTCCTAAGAGAGAAGGTGATGGATAAAGAGATTGAAGTCATAAATACTTCAACAAAAGATCAGATAGCTGATATGCTAACCAAAAGCTTGGATGGACCAAAGCTACAGAGATTCAAAGACATGGCAGGAATAAAGAAGTTAGAGAAAACCTCAATTGATGATTGAGGGGGAGCTGTTGGTGCAAGGCAATCAACAATTGAAGTTTTGATGAAGGATTGAAGTCAAGGACTGAAGAAAAGATCAACTTATGAAGCATGAAGGAAGTGCATATTCAGAAGATGAAGATGTGTACACATATGTACATTAATTTAGAGTAGCTCACTTATACTTTTGATTAGTTATGAGCTTGTAAATATTTGACTATATATATATACAAGGGAAAATTTTGGGGCATATATGAGAGAATGTGTAAGAACAAATTTTGAGGAGAATTAGATGTCATTAGACACTCTAGAAGTAAGTAGAATCTCTCTCATCACTCATATGTAAATTTTCTCAGAAATGGAAAAATGTTGCGCCCGATCTTTCTGAGTATTCTCCTTCTGTGTTGAATCTTCTGTGAAATGCTTTTGTACAAGTCTAACCCTATAGTTGATTGACCTTTGTACAAATTTTCAGCTTCTAATTGTGATCAGGCTGAGAGAATTGAGTGTAGGAACATTTACATGTGTAAATGGAAACAAGAGAAGTTGCAAGTGGCGCAAAATTTGATGCTAATGTTTTGGTCAGTTCTCCTTCCACAGTGTAAAGTTTTGAGCAAGCAAGCACCCATTCTTTGAGTTGAAAGGTAAGCTACCTATGGCTAAAAGCATTTGCATAAATGGGCTCTAGATTGAGAGAACCAAGTGTCAGAAGTTACAGGTGTCTGAATCAACTTCTCAGAAGAACAGTTTTAGACATAGGTGACTTGTTAAGTTGATTTCTCAAGATCTACTGAGTCTTTTAAAATGATTTAACTTGCAGAAGGTGCGCAAACTATAGGAAACACTTTGTGCAAAGTTTTATCAAAAACTTTACACATTTGATAATTCAATGAGTGAATTATGTGCAGTAGACTTTTTGTGTAGTCACCTTCTTCACAATTTGTTCAAAATTTTGATAATTGAGTATTGATCCTCCAAATTGGTGAAGGTTTTGAGTTACTCTTGCTATAGAGGTGTTCTAACTTCAAGAGTAGCTTGTTCTTTTGGAGATTAACACTCTCCATCAGTAGACCAACCAAGGAGTTCTTTGCAACATCCTTCAATCTACCAACTCTGATGTGTCATAATCTCTTATGCCATAAATCCAATTGAATAGGTCAGTATCGTATCATTGAAAGTTGGTATCAGGTATCACCCTCATTGGTATCGTGTATCACCTGAGGTGGTATCATCCATATTGGTATCGTGTATTGGGGTAACCAGAGGTATTGTATCATTCCAATCCAGTATCGTGTATCACTTAGAATTGGTATCGGCCATAGTAGTATCATGAATCATGGAAAACTTCAAAAACTCAAAAGTAAATAGTAAGAAAAACAAAAACATTGGGGAAAGAATAGAGAAGAAATAGAACTTAAGAGGTGAATGAACTTGAGATCTGGATGAGTGTTAGGCAATCGAAGAAGTGTCATTTCATCGGTAGGAAGTGCTACCCAATCAAACTCTTATTCAATCTACTCTGACACATCTAGTGACTCAGAGGAGGAAATACCCATGGCCTTTGAAGACATGCACGGTTCACTCCCAAGGGAAAGATTCATGTCCACCATACAGGGAGAATATCAAACATCCCTACAGTATGTGTCCACCAACCTATAAGTGTTGGAGGAGATGGTAGATAGTCTTTAGAGATGAAGTGGTGTTGCTTGATCCTGCTACACACCTGCCAAAAATGATGGTTGGAGAGTGTAGTGGGCTTCTTTAACTAGCTAATGATCATAAATAATAACGTATGTTGCTTGGAATATGATCCACTAATCAATAGATCAAAACAGATAGGTAGGAGTTAATCAAAGACTAAGAAACTTCTTATTCTTGTCTATACACATGTTCAATGTTTTAAATAGTTCTCTAAGCATAGTAGTAATTACCTTAATTCCTTTTGGAGATATCTAGTTAGCTTAGATAGCTATCAATCATGAGTGATTTCATCAAAAATGATGGAATACACACTGAGAAAGATGTTTAGTAAATCAGAGAACCTTCTCGACAATTACGAGATGCATCAGTCAATAGACCAGAGAGTAGAGATGTGTTAATATCTCATGATCCAGAGAGGGAATGATAGTAAGACTTTGTAGTCATATACTAAACAGTATGCTAAATCTACTGTGTTCAAAATCATGACAAATGATCAATCACATACTAAGAACAAGCTCTTAGAAAGTCATTGTTCTGAGGTAGTTATAATAGAGAAGTGAAATGAGAATGTAATGATAATGTATATATTAAATCATGTACAAATACAATGTCATTGGCAATCATATGTTGCTCAATGTGTGAGAGGTGAATGACCTATGAGTTGAGCTCTCAATTCACAATAGATTCCCTTCACAATGATCTCATGGAGTGGAGATATCATGCGAGTCATATCATCCTCTTTTTATAGTTGTAATTGGAACCATTATTTGAATTCAAATTCAAAGAGGTCTACCTAAAAGTGAATCCTAAAGTATAGGATATATTTTCTCATCAATCAACAACCAAGAACTTTGAGATTTGATGCTTCCTAACTTCCTTGTGGTTATTTGGACGCTTTTACAAAAGTAAATGTGAATGGTTTTTACAAGAGGTTGATCACATAAGGTTCTATAAGAGATGTGCCCATTAACCAAGTATGTGGGCTTGGTTTTAATTGCACCAACAGCTCCCCTCTAGCCTAGCATGCTTGTTGTTCATTCCTTCTTGATTTCCTGTAAACCAATCATCAATTTGAATCTATACATCTTGGTTCCATCCAAAGACTTTGTGAGTATATCTGCACGTTGTAAATGAGTTGATACATAGGATAGTTGAATATCTTTGCTAAGCAATTTCTCCCTTACATAGTGATAGTGCACTTCAATGTGCTTAGCCCTTGCATGATATACAGGATTAGCAGCCAAATGAAGTGAAATAGTGTTGTCTCCAAAGATTATTGGAGTGTAAGAGTGTAACCCCAAATCTGCATAGAGTTGCTTGAGCCACATAGCTTCTTGAGTTGCATTTGCCAAACTTTTGTATTCTGCTTCTGTAGATGATAAGGCCAGAGTTGGTTTCTTCTTAGATGACCATGATATAAGCTTTGAACCTATAGATAAAACAACCCTTCATTCATGGTACCCTTTAGATACTTAAGCACCCTTTTGGCAGCTTCCATGTGAGGCTTCCTTGGTGCATGCATAAACTGACTCAATGTGCTTACTCCATAGGCAATGCCTACTCTTGTTAGGGTAGCATAACTGAGGCTCCCTACAAGCTTTTGGTAACCTGTAATATCCTCAAGGAGTTCTCCTTCATGAGAACTAAGCTTATGGTTGAGTTCCATGGGTGTACCTGCAATTTTGGTATTCTCCATCTTGAACTTTACCAACATATCATGTATATACTTTCTCTGAGTAATAAATATACCAGAATCTTTATACACAAGCTCTTACCCAAGAAAATATGTTAACAGACCAAGATCACTGATTTTAAATTCTTCCATTAGTTGAGCCTTAACCTGCTTGATGCCATTAGCATCATTCCTTGTAATGATGATGTCATCCACATAGACACACAAGTAGATAACTTTTGAGTTGTTCTTCTTTAAGAATAAAGAAGAGTCTTCCTTGCTAGCCACAAAACCTTGGTTCTACAAATAAGTAACAAGTCTATGGTCCCAAGCTCTAGAAGCTTTCTTTAGGCCATAGAGGGCCTTCCTTAGCTTGCATACAAAATCTGACTTACCTTTATCTTCAAATCCTGGTGGTTGTGCCATATATACTTCTTCTGATATCCATCCATCTAAAAGTGCATTCTTGACATCTAATTGATATAGATTCCAATTCTTGGAAGCAGCAATGCTTACCAAAACCCTAATTGTTGGCATCTTTTCCATAGGTGAAAAGGTTTCTTCATAATCCACTCCATGGGTTTTGGCAAACCCCTTTGCCACTAGTCTTGCCTTGTACATGTTTATAGAACCATCTGAGTTCTTCTTTATTTTACACATCCATCTGGAACCTATTTCCTTCATGCTTGGCTTCTTGGGAACTAGGTCCCAAGTATGGTTTTCTTGAAGTGCTTCTACTTCTTCCTGTATGGCTTTTCTCTCCATTGTTTTCTCTTTCTAGCCTCTTCAAATGAAGAAGGTTCTTCTGTCATAGAATCTTTGGTGATATACACAGAATGCTCAGTGACTAATGATGTATCATAACCATACCTTATAGGTTTTTTACTCTCACTTTGAGATCTCTTGAGTGCTTGATTGGAGGACCCTGGTATGTCTTCCAATTGCTTGAATTTGGTCTTGCCTCTTGACTTTCAAGCCTTGAAGTCCATTTTCTCTTCATCCTTTGAATTGATATCTTGTGGTAATTGTTGATCTTCTTGAGTGAGGGTTGGAAAATCATTTTCCAAAATCATAAGGCAACTTGACCTTCCTGCAATCATCTTCAAACCATGAATTATTTTCATCAAACACTACATCCCTAATAACTATAAATGCTTTGTTAGTGTGATTGTATAGCCTATAGCCCTTTTGGTTCTGATCATACCCAATGAATATACATCTTTCAGCTTTAGGGTCAAGTTTCCCTCTAATCTATGAGGGAATGTGTGCATAAGCAATGCACCCAAATATTTTGCAATGGTCCAATGAGGGTCTCCTACCATTTCATGCTTCATTGGGTGTCATTCCATCCAAGGATTTGGATGGGAGCCTATTTGGCTATGCAAACAGCCTCTACCCATAGGTAATTAGGTAACTTTTTCTCATTCAACATTGACCTAGCAGCTTCAACTATTAACCTGTTCCTTCTCTCTGCTACTCCATTCAATTCAGGAGTATATCTTGTTGTGACTTCCCTCTTTATTCCTCTGTCCTGTAAGAATGAATCAAATTCATGTGAAAAGTACTCACCACCTCCATCACATCTGATCCTTTTCAAGCTTCTACTTGTTTGGTTCTCAACTAGTGCCAATTATTTTTTGAAACATGTAAATACTTCATCCTTATGCTTCATGAAATAAAGGATTGTCCATCTACAAAAATCATCTATAAATGAAACATAGTACCTTGAACCTGAGATTGATGGATCTTTTCTAGGGCCCCACACATCAGTGTGTACAAGCTCCAAGTAGCCTTCATGCATGTACCCCTTTCTGTTGAATGGTTGCTTGTGAGATTTACCAAATTGACATGCGCCACACTTGTATATCATATGTTGCTTGGTCACATTGAGAATTCCAAGCACAATCTGATCCCTGCATATTTGCTTTAGTGTTCTTTTTCCCATGTCTCCTAGCCTTTTGTGCCATATCTCAAGATCAGATAGGGTTTTATCCTTGTAATTAAAGAGTGTTATGTTCCTGGTGTCTTCAATCTCAAATGTAAATAATCTACTAGATTTCTCACCTTTAGCAATCCTTTTGAAGCCTTGTTGAGGGTCTTCCACATATGCTCCATGCTTACTAAATATGGCCTGTAAGCCTTTCTCAAGAATCTGCCCAACACTAATTAGGTTTTTGGTTATAGTTGGCACATACAAAACTTTACTCAAGACGTTCATGTTACCATCAGAATTCTTGACATTTCAAATTTGCTTGACTGAGTGTTTAGTCTCATCACCTATATGTACTTCATGCTTCCCTTTGGAATCAGATAATAAAGCTACATTTCCAGCCACATGATTGGAACAACTTGAATCAATATAGAAAAGATGATCATCATCTTTACCTTGCTTGGATGTCATATTCATGATGAGTAGAGAATCTTCTTGGTCTTCTGTATAGTTGTTATAATCTCTTCTTCCTTTGAAACCTCCTTGATAATTGTTGTTATTGTAGCCTTGATTGTAGTTATGATTGTAGTTGCTTCCTCCATTGTTGTATCTGCCTCTGGATTTTCCATAGCTAGCTCTATGGAAGCATCTTCCCCTTTGATTTCTTGTGTTCTTGAAGCATTCTTCTGTGGTGTGGTTGGTAAGACCAAACATGTTGCAAGGTGGATTGTTGTAGGATCTCCCCCTGCCTTGCTTTCCTCCTCTACCCCTTCCTCTAGCACCTCTTCCTCTACCTGTGTAATTAGCTTGAGAGGTACTAGCCTCTTCTTCATTCTTCTTGCTTTTAGCTTTATCCTTACTTTTATTATTATCTAAATAAAGGGTGGAAGATTTATTACCTCTAGAGTTGTCACCATTCTTGTTGAGCTTTGTCTCATGGGTGAAGAGTTGCCCCATCAAGGTGTTGAGGTCAGGTACTTGCATATCCATGTAGAGGTCCATTGCAGTGGTGAATGACTCTCACTTATCATCAGCTTTGATGCCATTTATGATATGCCTTACTATGTGTTCTTCTTCTTTCCTCTCCAATGCTTGCAACCTGGTCAACCACATCTTTCATCTTGGTTACATGATCAGCCACTCCTTGCTTTGGTTGTTTCTTTAGAGTTGTAAACTCCATCCATAGCTGGTTCTTCCTAGCTCTTGTATTTGATGACAAATATGATGAGAGTACTTCCTAAGTCTCTTGGGAGGTCTTGCAATTCCTAGTGTGAGGCAATAAGAAATCAAATATTGAGTTTAGTAGATAAGACCTGGCATGAGCATCCTTTGCACACCATGTGGTCAACTTTTCTTGTTCTTCCCTTATGGGTTAATGCTTGCTCTTGAATGTTGACGTCTCTTCATCTCTTGAGATGTATCCATATAGACTTCTCCCTTGAAGGTAGGCTTGCATCCTTAGTGACCATGTTGAGTAGTTGTTTCTATCCAATTTGTCGATGAAGGATGGAAATCCATCTCCCATCTTGCTTATTGTTGCTCTGATACCACTGTTAGAGGAGATGGTGTATAGTCTTCAGAGATGAAGTGGTGTTGCTTGATCTTGCTTCAGACCTGCCAAAAATGATTGCTCGAGAGTGTAGTGGGCTTCTTTAGCTAGCTAATGATCATAAATAATCACCTATGTTTCTTGGAATATGATCCACTAATCAATGGATCAAAACAGATAGGTAGGAGTTAATCCAAGACTAAGAAACTTGTTATTCTTGTCTATACACATGTTCAATGTTTTGAATAGTTCTCTAAGCACAGCAACAATTAGCTTAATTCCTTTTGGAGATATCTAATTAGCTTAGATAGCTATCAATCATGAGTGATTTCATAAAAAATGATGGACTACACATTGAAAAAGATGTTTAGTAAATCACATAACCTTCCCAACAATTACAAGATGCATCAGCCAACGGACCAGAGAGTATGCTGAATCTACCATGCTTTAAATCATGAAAAATGATCAATCACACATTGAGAACAAGCTCTTAGAAACTTACTCTTTTGATGTAGTCATAATAGAGAAGTGAAATGAGAATGTAATGATAATGTATATATTAAATCCTATACAAATACAATGTCATTGGCAATCATATGTTGCTTAATGTGTGAGAGGTGAATGAGCTATGAGATGAGCTCTCAATTCACAATAGATGCCCTTCACAATGATCTCATGGAGTCAAGATATCATGTGGGTCATGTCATCCTCTTTTTATAGTTGTAATTGAAGCCAGTATTTGAATTCAAATTCAAAGAGGTCTACCTAAAAGTGAATCCTAAAGTATAGGATATATGTTCTCATCAATCAACAACCAAGAACTTCGAGATTTGATGCTTCCTAACTTCCTCATGGTTATAGGAAACTTTTATAAAAGTAAATGTGAATGGTTTTTACAAGAGGTTGATCACATAAGGTTCTATAAGAGATGTGCCCATTAACCAAGTATGTGGGCTTGGTTTTAATTGCAGCAACAATAAGGAGTACCCATTTACCTTGATGCCATAAATAGGTCAGTAACACGTACGGATTTAGAAATAGTTGGAAGACCCATTGTCAAGTATGAAGGTGAAGTTTATATGGCTAAGTTGGGTCAGATCTACATAGTGACTAAAAATCCAGATCAAATCAATGACAGAGGGGAACTAGAAGGGCAAGGAACTTCACGAAGACCCAACAACGGAGACATTGTGACTACCCCAAGGGGCAAGTCTGTAGTAACCCAAGTCTTGAGAGGGGATCTAGTACCTCAAGATGATTACTTGATGGATGTATATTTGATTCATGGATCTGATCTACTTTCACAAATCGACTCACCCACATGGGGAGAAGGGGTAAACCCAGTAACTATATATGAGTTGAGATCCAGAGCATGCATGTAGAGTTACTTACCTAGAACAAAATCAAAGGAGATATTGGCCGGTAGATGAAGTTGAGAGGTCTTAGTTAAAATACATGGGGTTGCCTATATTCCCTCCTCAGGAACAGACACTATGACTATATCGCCGAATTCAAGCTAGTATTCACCAAGCAAGGGATTAAGCAAAACTTGTCATCGTTAATTCATAGTTTCAAACAGACTCCAAATGAAATTGTTAAAACTACAGCCTAAAGATTTAAGCAATATGTTGACAGATGTCCAGTAACGGAGAGGCCCTCACAACAAAAGATGATATCACTATTTCTAGATGGATTGACTAATGGGACATTGAGAACCTTATTCTATGTAAAACGGTTGCAAACATTGAGCTAGTGTCTCCAAGAATGCATAGACTTGGAAGACAACTTAGCGGATGATCTCAAAAATACACCAAGCTCCATTAAATCAGAAGACACGTGGAGAAATGTGACGTTTGGTTCAAATAATCTGGAGGAATTATCAGAATTGGTAGCTAAAAAATTGAGAGTGCATGGATAGAGGAACTACCAAAATCCACCATTGAGAATGCCTATATTGAGAAGATGCACCCTGTGCGGAGGAGGCCATCCATCCCATGCCTGCACGAGAGGAGGCTGAGGATTGCTACAACGTTATCCATACAATAGGTAGCCAAATCAAAGACCCAACATGTAGTATCACATCGAGCAAAAATATACCAACCACAACACTAAAAATTGTCCACTTAACAGGCAATCAAGACCAGTGACTCAACCCAGTATAGACTATATGGATATCCTCCTAGGGAACAAGGCAAAGAAGCTCCTAGGTACAACCCTTACCTAGGACCATAGGGAGCACCTAGACCATATGAACAGGGAGGATACGAACAACCACAACTTGTGCTAGGACAACAACCACCCCACCCACAGAATGTGGTGCCAGTCAAATACACTCAACCGGAGGAAAATCTAGAAAGAGCTATAGTGCTAGCCACACCACTATCTAATGCAGAAATAGTAAATCAAGGATATGAGCAAGCCCAGGGAGAATATTATCCTTATGATGCTAGTCTGATAGAATACGATCATACCTACGAGCAACAATACTATGGTTATGAAGGGTATGAAAATTCTTATGGACCGGAATACGTGAACCTTATGTACACCACACTTAAGACACAAGCCCCAATGAGGCCACCTACTAGACCACCTGCACCAAGAGGACCATGTTATAGATGCGGTGGAGATCATTTCATAAGGGAGTGTACTTTGTCATACAACCCACCACCCCCTACGACATGGGAAGGATATTGCAATGATTGTGGCAAGGAGCATCTGTTTAGAGACTACCCAAAAAACCCCAATAAGATTCACATCACTACCCAAATCAACATATAGAAGCCATTGAATCATCTGGGAGTAGTATTTGAGCCGAAGCTAAGGGACAAGCAATAAAAGTGATAGATTTTGAGCATAAGACAAATAAAAGTTTAGGACCTAAGATTCAGGTAGTTCAGGATTCATAAGACCTAAGAGAAACTAACAGAACAAGGAAGATGCAAAGATGGAAGACTAGAAGAGAAAAACTCAAGACTAAATGGCTGATAAGGAAAAGTGAAGAAAATGAGAAAACAGTGAAGGAAAGGGAGAAACCTCAGGAACTAGATGTACAAGGAAATGCCCATCAGACTATCCAAGCATCAAAATTAGTCAGATTAGGATCAATTCTAGCAGATCCAGTGCCAGAAGACTTGGATATGTGGTTAAAGGCTTATCACTCCATAATCACGACAGGACCAAGCATAGAGAAACATGAGAAACTCTATCCACAAGGAGAATTAGAGAACAAAAGATTGGCAATATGCAAGAAACTCATAGAAATAGGTCAAATCACACTGGAATGTATCACCCCAATCCTTCTGGAGACGAGGATACCTAAAAGCCAGTTCAACAAATGCCTAGAAAATAACAATCAAAATCTAGTAAAGAAACAATCAGAGGAGAATAGTCAAAGAGACCGAAACATTAATGTTGGTGCATGACAACCATCAATTGATGTTTTGGACAAAGATTTGAAGTCAAAGGATGAAGCGTAGACCAATATATGAAGCTTGAAGTTAGTGAATGATTAGAGAATGAAAACTTGTATATACATGTATACCAAACTTGTAATTAGCTCACTTATACTTTTGTTATGGTCATGAGCTTGTACATATATGCCTATATATACAAGTTGATGATGAATGACAAGTTGTAAGAGTCATTAGACACTTTAGAAGTGAAGAGAATATCTCTCAAACAGATGTAAAGTTTTCCTGAATAGAAGAAAAGTTGCACCTGATATTTTGCTCAGAGCTCCTTCTGTGTTTATCATCTTGTGAAATGCTTTTGTATAAGTCTAAGTTTATAGTTGAGTGACCTATGTACAAATTTTTAGATTCTAATTGTGATCACGCTGAGAGAATTGAACGTAGGAACATTTACATGTGTAAATGTGAAGAAGAGAAGACTACAACGGGCACAAATTTGATGATAATGTTTCGGTCACTTCTCCTTCCACAGTGTAAAGTTTTGAGCAAGAAAGCACTCATTCTTTAAGTTGAAAGATAAGCTACCTATGGCTAAAAGAATTTGAATAAATGGGTTCTAGTTTAAGAGAACTATGCATTAGAATTTGCAAGTGTCAAAGTCGACTTTAGAGAAGTACAATTTTAGACATAGGTGAATTGTTTGGAGTAAATATCAAGATGTAATAAACCTTTTGAGAAGTTTTAACTTGGAGAAGATGCAAAATCTTTAGGCAACATCTTGTACAAAGTTTCATTAGAAAATTTACACGTTTGGTTAGCAAATGAATGAGTTAAGTGCAGCAAACTTTTCTGTGTAGTGACTTCCTTCACAGCTAAATAGAATCTTGATGATTTGGCATTGGTCTTCCAAAATTGGTTAAGGTTTTGAGTTGTTCTTGATATAGAGGTGCTCGAACATCAAGGATAACTTGTTCTTTTGGAGAATAACACTCTCCATTGTTGCAAGCAATGTCCAAAAATGGTCCAAAACTATTGGAAAATAGTTATAGTATATATTCTTTATATACCTTGTACAAGAAAAAGCACGTGGTAGTGTGGATAGATCGTGATGCTCTCAAACTAGGGACCAAAGTTTGAATCCCATCCAGCACAAAAGCATGTCTTGAATGTTTTATGGTTTTTTGGAGTTGTTTTCCTAAGCTATCAGCAGCGCCGAGTTACGATCAAAGTTTTGCTTTATTGCTTTTAGAAGTAGTGATCGCAAGTTGAGCGACGCCAATTTTGTTTAGCTTTATAAGCTTGCTTTTGAAGTGCTTTTCATGAGAACTTCAAGGTTATAAAAGAATAGCCAAGGTCACTTCTAAATCATCACTCAAGGAGGAGGAGTTCTCACACTCTTGGAGGAGTTGTGGTCTACATCTTGGTGATTATTTGGAGGAGATTCTGCCAGCTTACCATCAACATCCATTGTTGATTTACTGTGAGTAGCAAGTCTATTTCCGTTCTTACTTGCTAGGTCATGCATTTTTAATTTAGGTTGATCGCAATTCAGGTTTGCTATAAAAAAGTTCTAAATTGTTCATATTCTCCATATTTTCACACACACACTCTGCATACCTCTTAGGCACACAATCTCTTGTATCTAGTTCCTATTTTTGCCTAGATATAGAAATTATCAGTTTGTATCATATACACACATTGTAATTTGACATTCATATATAAGTTAGTGTAGGTGAGCCTCAAAGCTTACCGTAACACTTGAAATCTTGTATATTCTCTCTCTATCTCTCACTCATCTATTTTTGAGTCATAAGGAGTGTATGTTAAGGTTCATCTGTTGGAAGATCCTGTAAACATGTGATATATTGTTATTGTGGCCCACTACCACTTCCAGCATATGGTGTTCAAACCTTAGAATACCAACATTAGGTATCAGAGCATAGTTGACATACACCCTTAACAAGATGAGTGATTATAGACTTGAGAATGAAGACAAGCTTGAGGGCATGTCTAATTATCCAATGTGGATTTTTATGATGATGAATCTATTAGTATCAAAGGACTTGAGGAATATTGTCAATGGCACTTATCCAAGGCCAAGACAATTCGGAGAAGAGGCTACTTCATCTTCTAGAAAACCCCATGTTCCTATTTCTGCTCAACAGGAGGTTAGTGAAGAAGAAGAAACTCTTTCATCATCAGGAGTCCGTACGACTACGAGATTACTTCCTATAGAAGAGCAATCGAGATGGGATTCAAGGGATATTTTAGCACTTTCTTATACTGCTATGGGAGTCAAGAGGCATATTATACCCCAGAATAGGTCTTGTAGAAGTTCTTGTCAGGCTTGGTTGGAGTTAGAGAATCTCTAGCAGAGCAAAAACCCTGCTAGAAAAGCTCATCTAAGGAGACAACTAGCCAACACAAGGATGAAAGTTGGTGAATCAGTCTACACACATATTTTGAAGCTCAAAGATTTACGAGATCAATTACTGAATGTTGGAGTCAACATTTCAGATGAAGAGATGGTAACCACACTTCTAAACTCACTTCCATCTACATACCGTGCTTTCATTACTTCTTTATCTCTCTCTACAAGAGATAGAGAAATTTCATTTGAAGAGCTATAGATCCTATTACTTCAAGATGAAGATCAACAAAAGGGTATGGAAGAGAATGATGAAGCCATGTTATCATCATCAAAGGGAAAGAAGAAGAAGGAGACCAAGAAGGAGTAGAAGATTCAACACTCTAAGAAGGAAAGTAAGTCTTCTAATCCTTTTTTGAGTTCTACCCATAATGCTTGCTCTACACCCAATGAAAAATCTTCAACTACATCTGATTCAAAGAAAGGAGTATGCCATTACTGTAAGAAGCCAAGTCATTTCATAGTAGAATGTAGAGCAAGGATTTTCAATGAGAAGAAGAAAGCATCAGGTAATAGTGTTGAAGATAATACAAAACCTAAATCTTCAAAGGTAGATTCATATGCATGTGCTACTATTGAAGAGACAACTTTTGATCAGACAGCATTAAATGCAATCTCAGATAATCCTTGGATTTTTTATTCTGGAGCTACTAAGCATATGACAGGTTGCAAAAAGGTATTTTCTTCCCTTTCAAACTCTTCAGGTAGAAGAGTGACCATTGCAGATGGCCATGATTTGGATGTTGTTGGTGTTGGAGAAGTAAACCTTAAGTCCAGAGCAGGTGGAAATTTCACAATTTCCAATGTTCTTTATGTTCGAGAAATAAAGAAGAATTTGCTCTCTATCTCGACTTTCTTATCAGATGGTTATAAAGCAGTTTTTAAGAAAGATTCATGTCAGATCCTCTCACCTGATGAGGAGCATTGTCTATTTCAAGGTGAAAACAGAAGTGTCATGTTTGTGTTATCCAAAATTAGTCATGCTAATGTTGCTAGGTCTACTACACCTAAGGAGAACATGAAGTTATGGCATGCTAGATTTGGTCATATCACTTACACAACTCTCAAGCATATCAAAGATCAAGGTATGGTGGAGAGTTTGCCTACTTTTGCTTTTACAGATGATGCAGAGTCATGTGAAGGATGTCTTGAAGGAAAACTTCACAAACTACCTTTCAAGGAACATGGATTTATCATGACCACAAGGAAGTTGCAGATCCTACATTCAGATGTTAATGGTCCGATGAGAACAAATTCTATTCAAGGTTTCAGGTACTTTGTTATGCTCATTGATGATTTCTCAAGATATTCATGGATTTACGGTCTTAAAGTGAAGTCAGAGGTTTTTCCTACTTTCAAGAAGGTCTTAGCTATGGTTGAAAATGAAATTTAGTCAAAGATCCAAATTTTGAGAAGTGATAGAGGAGGAGAATACATGTCTAAAGACTTCAAGTCTTTTCTAGAAGACAAAGGTATCTCTCATCAACTCACTATTGCTTACACACTAAAACAGAATGGTGTTGTAGAGAGAAAGAATAGGATACTTGTTGAGATGATGTGTAGTATGATGTAATCAAAAAATCTTTCTCCCAAGTTTTGGTTTGATGTAGTACATACAGCTAATCACATTCTGAATAGGTCTTCCACAAAAGCTTTGAAGTTCATTACACCTTATGAAGCTTATTATAGGAAGAAACCCAATGTGAGTTACTTCAAAGTTTTTGGTTCCCCAGCTTATGTTCACATTGAGAAGAAGGATCATGGTAAGATTGATGTAAAAGCCATTAAAACGGTCTTAATTGGTTATGCAATTGAAAGCAAAGGATACAGATTCTATGTTCTAGATATAGGTGATATCCTACTCTCACGCAATGCATATATTGTAGAAAGTCAAATTTATGATAAGAAGGAAGAGATTCATGAATTCATAAAGGCAGATGACTATGCATTTTTTAGAAGGAATTTGGATACTTACATTCAGCCATACAAGGGGGGTGATGAACCTACTCAAATCCTAAGAGATATAGGTGAAGAGAGAATTTCATTACCTACATCAGTACCTAGTCCATCATTAGTACCTCTTGAAGTTCCAACTTATGAGGTTGAGAAGAAAGAGTTCTAGAAGAAAGAGATATTGAAGAACCAGAAGATATACCACCAGTTTTTAGGAATACACCAAAGTGGTTATATCAAACATGGAAGGACAGTGGGATATAGGAGTACACTGGAAGAACCAGAAGTCAGACCAAGAGACAACAAGAAGAACAGGTAAATTATGCAAAACCTTTTGAGGATCATAATAGTTTAGCTCTTACTTTAGTTGAGAATGAACCAACTAGTGTTCAAGATGCACTACAAGGTGATATGATTACCACAAGTCCCAGGATTGGATTCAAGTACAAAGATGAGTGTATCTACATAACACAGTAGAAATACATTGAGAAATTATTGGAAAGGTTTGATATGATGGATTCCAAGCCTATGCAAACACAGAAGGATGTTAATGTGTTATTACAGTCGATAGCAGATTCAGAGCCATTTGATGCTACATTATATAGTCAAGTAGTTGGTTGCTCGATATATATATGTAATACATGTTAGGACATTCAATTTGTAGTTTCTCAAGTATCCTGGTTCATACATAGTCAGCTCAAAATTCAATGGAAATCAGCAAAGAGATATTTGCACATATCAGAAGTTTTGCAGGTCATTGAACCTTGTACCATTGTGACATTGAAGGGGGGATTGTTGGAAGCAATGTCCAACAATGGTCCAAAACTGCTGGAAAATAGTTATAGTATATATTCTTTATATACCTTCTACAAGAAAAAGCACGTGGCAGTGTGGATAGATCGTCGTGCTCTCAAACTAGGGACCAACGTTCAAATCTCGGCGAGCGCAAAAGCATGTCTTGAATCTTCTATGATTTTTTGGAGTTGTTTTCCTAAGCTATCAGCGGCACCGAGTTACGATCAAAGTTTTTCTTTATTGCTTTTAGAAGTAGCGATCGCAAGTTGAGTGATGCCAATTTTGTTTACCTTTATAAGCTTGCTTTTGAAGTGCTTTTCATGAGAACTTCAAGGCTATAAAAGAATAGCCAAGGTCACTTCTAAATCATCACTCAAGTCTCTCAAGTGCTCAAGGCTAAGGAGAAGGAGGTGATCAAGATCTTGGAGAAGATCTTTGGAGGCCATCTTAGAGGAGGAGCTCTCACACTCTTGGAGGAGTTTTGAAAAGCTTACTGGATTTGTGGTAAGACTAATCATTTATCTCATGATTGTTGGCATAATAATCAGAATAATGGAGGATATAATCAGAACTTTAACTCAAGAGGAAGAGGTAATAGAAATCAGAGAGGTAATTTTAAAAGTAGAGGTAGTAGAGGTTTCTTTGGAAGAAATGCAGGTAGAGGCTTCCAAAGTTAATACTATACCTACTACAACTATGCTTCAGATTAGAAGGAAGATTCAACTTTAATCATGAATGCAACTTGTGAAAGACAAAGTGAAGATCAAAGAGTCTTCTACATTGACTTAGGGTGTAGCAATCACTTGAGTGGTAACATAGCTTTGATGACTAATTTGGAGAATAAAGTAAGTAATCATGTGGTTCAAACAGGTGATAATACAAAGCACAATGTGAAATCAATTGGATCAATGAAGGCTAAGGATGCGAGCACTCTTTTGCGTAAGGTTTTGTATGTTCCTACAATGCCAAAGAATCTGATAAGTGTAGGGCAAATTGTTGAGAAAGGTTATGAAGTAAGGTTCACTAATGATGAGTTTTTGTGGAAGACCCTAGCAATGGGTATAAACAAATTGTTTCAGGGAAGAAAGAAGGAAGCTCTTCACATTGAAGATTCAAGGCAATGTTGGTCATGCCTTGTTCACTTATGGATGACATAAGATCTCTGAGTTAGATCGTTGGCATAAAGGCTTGGACATTTCAATGAAAGAGGTATTAAGGATATGGTTAACAATGGTTCAGTTCTTGGATTATCTAATGTTGTAGGTCAACATATGACATAAAAATGTGAGGCATGTCAATTAGGTAAGGATCATAAGCAATCATATAATAAGCATGGATTCATGTATTCAAAGAAGCTTGAATTGGTACACATAGATGTGTGGGGACCATCAAAAGACTTTAGCATTAATGGTTCAAGATATTATGTTATTTATGTTGATGATGCTAATAGGTGGATCACCATATATGTGATCAAAGATAAATCAGAGGTATTCAATACATTCAAACATTATCATGTGTATACAGAGAGAATCACAGGTCAAAAGTTGAAGAGACTAAGGTCAGATGGAGGAGGAGAGTATTTCTCTAATAAATTCAGTGATTACTAGTGGAATGCAAGTATAAAAAGGGAAGTTACTTGCAAGTACTCTCCTCAACAAAATGGTGTAGCAGAAAGGAGAAATAGAACTCTTGTTGATTTTGCAAGGTCAATGATGAAGGAGAAAAACTAGCCCCATTATTTGTGGGCTGAGGCTATAAATATAGCCACATACTTGGTTAATAGGTTACCATGTAAAGCTTTGCAGGGTATGACACCATATGAAGCTTCATGGGGTGAGAGACCTACTTTAGATCATTGCAAAGTGTTTGGATGTTTGGCTTATGCATATGTGCCATCACAACTGAGGCATAAATTGGAACCTAAAGTTGAAAAGTATGTGTTCATTGGTTATGATGATAAGCAGATGGGTTATAGCTTGTGGAGTCAATCCACAAAGAAATTCCTTGTGTCAAAAGATGTTACATTTGATGAGCAAGGTACTCGGTATGCAGGTACAATTAACATTCATGTAGGTGATGAAGAAACTTTGAATCAGAAGAAAGGTAAATCAAAGGTTCAGATATTTGATGAAGAAGAGAACAATGAAGCACAATTTGAAGTTGAAGAAATGCCAAGGTTTGATCTAAAATGTGATGAACCAGAAACTTCAAAGAGTGGAGAACTCAAAAGGTCATCAAGGCATAAATGGTAGCCTACAAGGTATAGCTATGACACTTCTTTTTTGACTACTAAAGATTATGCTTACATGGTGGAAACAGAGGAAGAACCTTCTACATATGAAGAGGCAAAAGGTAAGGAAAATTGGGAGAAAGCTATGCAGGAAGAGTATGATGCATTGATGGAGAATGAGACATGGGACTTGGTTCCTAAACCAAATAGTCAGAAGATCATTGGATGCAAATGGGTCTATAAGACAAAGAGGTATGCAAATGGAAGTGTGACTAGATAGAAAGCTAGACTTGTTGTGAAAGGGTATGCTCAGGCATATGGTATAGATTATGATGATACTTATAGTCATGTGGCAAAGATGACAACTATAAGGGCTATCATAGCTATTGCTACGTGTAAAAGTTGGAAGATTTTTCAATTAGATGTGAAGAATGCTTTTCTAAATGGTTACATTTCATATGATGTTTTCATGGAGCAACCAGAAGGTTTCAAAGATAAAAGGTATCCAGAATATGTATGTAAGCTCAGGAGAGCTTTGTATGGTTTGAAGCAGGCCCCAAGGGACTTGTGAAGTTCTTGAAGGAGCTTGGTTTCCAAGTGTCTAAAGCAGATAGTAGCTTGCTTGTTAAAGCAAGTGATGATGGGTTCATTTACATGTGCATATATGTTAATGACATAATTCTTATAGGTACAGATGAGAAGGGCATACAAGGGCTTAAGAAAAAAATGGAGAAAGAATTCAAGATCAGTGACTTGGGAAGTTTGTCATATTTTTTGGGCATGGAGATTTCATATGCTCAACATGGAGTATATGTAACTCAAGAAAGGTATTTGACAAACTTGCTAATCAAGCTTAAAATGGAAGATTGCAGGGTAGCACCTACTCCAATGGAGGTGAATCACAAATTGAGCAGACATGGAGGAGAAGAATTCAAGGACATGAATCTATATCAAAGTCTGTTTGGTAGTTTAATCTATGCTACATTAACTAGGCCTGATTTGTCATATGCAGTTCGAGTGTTGTCTCAATTCATGCATTGTCCTAGGAGAGAACATTGGGTTGCAGGAAAAAGGGTGTTAAGATATATTAAGGGTACACTCAAGGAAGGTTTGTATTATGTTTTCACATTAGATACAAACATCAAGATATATAGTGATACAGATTGGGCAGGTAATCCTGATGATAGAAGATCAACTATGGGTACTTATGTGATGTGGGAGATAAGTTAACCTCTTTGTGTTCTAAAAAGAAACACACAATTGATTTGTCATCTATAGAAGTAGAGTATAAAGGTATGGTTGAAGCTGCAAAAGAGGTCATATGGTTGAAGACTCTCATGAAGAGTTTTGACATCATTCAGAATACACCCACTATTCATGGAGATAATATGAATTCATTTATCTAGCTGCTAACCCTGTTTTTCATGCCAGTACTAAACATATTGAGATTCAATATCACTTCTTGAGAGAGAAGGTGATTGATAAGGAAATTGAAGTCATACATACTTCAACAAAAGATCAGATTGCATACATGCTAACCAAAAGCTTGGATGGACCAAAGCAACAAAGATTTAAAGCATGGCAGGTATAAAGAAGATGGAGAAAACCTCAATTGATGATTGAGGGGGGCTGTTGGTGCATGACAACCATCAATTGATGTTTTGGACAAAGATTTGAAGTCAAAGTATGAAGCAAAGGTCAATATATGAAGCTTGAAGTTAGTGCATGATCAAAGAATGAAGACTTGTATATACATGTATACTAAACTTGTAATTAGCTCACTTATACTTTTGTTTTGGTCATGAGCTTGTACATATATGCCTATATATACAAGTAGAAAGTTGGGGCATAAAGGAGAGATGATGAATGACAAGTTGTAGGATTCATTAGACACTTTAAAAGTGAAGAGCACATCTCTCAAACAGATGTAAAGTTTTCGTGAATAGAAGAAAAGTTGCACCCGATATTTTGCTCATAGCTCCTTCTGTGTTTATCACCTTCTGAAATGCTTTTGTACAAGTCTAATTCTATGCTTGAGTGACCTCTTTACAAATTTTTAGATTCTAATTGTGATCAAGCTAAGAGAATTGAAAGTAGGAACATTTACATGTGTAAATGTGAAGAAGAGAAGACTATAGCAGGTGCAAATTTGATGATAATGTTTTGGTCAGTTCTCCTTCCACAGTGTACCTTTTTGAGCAAACTAGAACTGATTTTTTAAGTTGGAAGATAAGCTACCTATGGCTAAAAGCATTTGAATAAATGATTTCTAGTTTAAGAGAACTATGCATTAGAAGTTGCAGGTGTCAAAGTCGACTATAGAGAAGTACAGTTTTAGACATAAGTGAATTGTTTGGAGTAAATCTCAAGATTTACTAAAAGTTTTGAGAAGCTTTAACTTGGAGAATATGCGGAATTTTTAGATGACATGTTTTACAAAGTTTCATTAGAAACTTTACACATTTGGTCAGCAAATGAATGGGTTAAGTGCAATAGACTTTTCTGTGTAGTGACTTCCTTCATAGTTAAATAGAATCTTGATGATTTGGCATTGGTCTTCCAAAATTGGTTAAGGTTTTGAGTTGTTCTTGATATAGAGCTGCTCTAACATCAAGGATAATGTGTTCTTTTGGAGATTAACACTCTCCATCAATTAACAAGGAAGACCATATCTCAGTGATCCCATAAATAGAGGCCAATTGGCCACAAGAATTGTGGGCAAGGATTCAAGAGGAAAGGTGGAAAAAGGAGGCGAACTCCTTAGCACCCTTCAAAGAATTAGAAACTTGGGAAAATCAACCTATACCAAACTTAGAAGAGGTATATGAGGAAGTGTCCATTTTAAACCGAAACAAGGAAGAATCGAATAGCATTTCTACGCTACCCAATTATATGGGAGAATACAAGAGGAGGTCATTAGTATTCCATGCTTCCACAATCCGGGGCAAGGAGGAAAGATCACAAGATAAGATATCACACAACTTATCAGAGCTCAAAAAAACTAAAATACAATGCTTATTGAAAATAGAAGATTTACTATGAAATAAGCCACAATTGTGGAAGCAATTAGCCGAAAACTTGAGATAGAAACTGGAAAACCCACAAATGAGAAGAAAGAAGCAAAATCCACGTCAATCATTCAAATCCCAATCAATAAAGTGGGACAATTTAGTGAGGGAGATGAAGGAAATACATGCCTACCCATCACCTTTAACGGTATATGACTAAAGCCATCTTTAAAGCCATCTTAGACACTGGAGTTGGAGTAGGTATAGCCACCAAAGAGATTTGAGAAAAATGGGGAAAACCAGCCCTATGACAAATGCGCATGAAACTTCAATTAGCAGACGGTCACATGGAGAGGCCATTAGGAATACTATAAAAACTTAAGCTGACCACCTGCAGAGTAGAGTTCAAACACACTCTAACCATATGTCAGTTTGGAAAAGCCAATAATTATGAAATGATTTTGGGACGACCATTCATGACACAACTCAAAGTAGTACAAGATTGGGCAAGAGATGCATTGTATTTGCAACCCCAAGGGACAACTACAAAGATAAATCTCCACACCTTTTTGTATAGGGATGTACCCCCATTACAATGGAATCCAGTCCAATGAGAAGAAGATGATTTGTCCCTCCATAGCATAGGATCTAGTGACCAATCATGGATGAAGGAAGATGTTCAGCTATGGATGTGCCATGAAGCAAAAAAATAAGAAAACAAGATTCAGTTATGGCCAATAGGGTACTAGAATTGCCAACCCATAGATGATCCAGTGTACATGCCTCAAATCTTCCCAGATGAAGCACTCGAACCACATGGATGGATGGAAATATTAGCCACCCTAGATGTGTGTGTAAATGAAGAAGTACTAACCATGAACGAGTGTGTAGATGAAGAAGGGTATGATGTAAATCTTTAGATGGTAATCCTTCAAGAAATGGAAGCAGGAACATTACTGGAAAAGGAATGGAAGGAGGAATGATATTTAGAAGAAATTAGGGCGAACAATGAAAAGGAGACACCCAAAGTGTTCACGGTAGAAGCTGTACAAATGAGGCAGAACAATGAGGAAATGGAAGATGGAGTAGAGCAACCTCCAGAGCTCTTCAAAGCTCTGGAACATTTCAAAAGATACGAAGTAGAAGAACGAAAGATATCTATTCAAATGTGTAAGAGAAGCAACAGAAGGGGAGGCTTATGATAATAAGAAACAAACCAAGAAAGTGCTAGTAACCATGGAAGAGGAAGAGGAAAGATGTACCAACATTGGAAAAGATGTATCTCCTGAAGAAGAGCAAGAACTGATAGAATTAATCAAGGAATATAGGGGATGTATTTGCATGGACCTACAAACACCTCAAAGGAGTAGACCCATCAATTTGTTCCCATCAAATCCCAATGGCTTCTGAAGCAAAACATAATATCATCTACATATACACATAGATAGATAACCTCATCGTGATCCCTTTTGATGAATAGAGAAGGATCTAAGTTGCTAGTTTGAACCCTTGATCTTGAAGGTATGTAACCAACCTATAATTCCAAGCTCTAGGAGCTTGTTTCAATCCATACAATTCTTTCTTAAGTCTACAAACATAAAATGCATAATTAGGGTTTTCAAGACCTAGTGGTTGTGACATGTATACCTCTTCACTTATCCAACCATTTAAAAATGCATTTTTCACATCAAGTTGGAGGAGTCTCCAATTTCTTGCAACAGCTACACTTATGATTGTAGTCATCTTTGCAATTGGTGACAATTACCATGAGTCTATACCATGAGTTTGTGAGCATCCTTTGGCAACTAATCTATACCATGTTTCCTCATAGTCTATACCATGAGTTTGTGAGCATCCTTTGGCAACTAATCTTGTCTTGTACCTACAAATTAATCCATCTGAGTTTCTTTTAACTTTATATACCCATATAGAACCAATTACCTTTTGATTGGATGACATTGGACCCAAATCCCAAGTGCCCATATCCTTCAATGCATCTATTTCTTCTTTCATGGCCTTTTTCCAATTAGGTTTTCCCTTTTCCTCCTCATAGGTTGAGGGTTCCTCTAAAATTGAGTCTCTTGTTGATCTTCTAGGAGCTTGCTTAGAGCATTCTCCACACTCCTGCATATTTTCTTTGCCTCTTGACTTCCATAGTTTGTAATCCTTTTCCATTTCATCTTGGTCATCATCTGTACCACTTCTTAGATCCCTGACCTGTGTACCATGCTTGCTTCCTAATTGATGAGAACCTTGAAGTGATTTGGATGGTAGTCTATTGACAAGGTACACAACAATTGAAATAGCCTCTACCCATAGATAATGTGGCAACCTCTTCTCTTCAAGCATTGTTCTCGCTGATCCAACCAATGTCTTGTTTCTTCCCTCTATAATTCCATTTAGTTGAGGAGAGTACCTGGTAGTCACTTCCCTTTTGATACCTTTATCCTGCAAGAACTCATCAAACTCTTTGGAGAAGTATTCTCTCCCTCCATCAAATATGGGCTTCTTGATGTTGATATATTTAGGTAGTGATGTGTGTGAACACTCTAGGACCATCGGGGCACTTTTTTTCCTCTTTAGGAGGTTTTTTTCCCTCGGCTTGTATATACGCCTATTGCCCTAATGGGCTACTTATCTTTGTACATTCTCTAGTAATACATTATGTATTGTGTGTTGTGCTCCAAGCTTCTTCTTCTTCCTTGTGTTGTTCGTGTACTTCCGCAGACATCTAACTCCAACAATTGGTATCAGAGCAGGTTGTCGCTTCATCTAAGGCGCCGTTGACACTCGTTCAGTTGCAGTCTCAGAATCGCACGAATTTTGGTGAGCATACTCAGTGTATTTTCGAGATCAAAACAACTTTGCTTTGTGTGCCGAAATTAGGATCTGAGCTCGTTTCGGCCTCCGAACGCACTATTGTAGCACTTGTGCAGGCTATTTCATCTTTTTGTGCCAAAGGTATATACCAGTCTCTGTTTGCCAGTATAAGCATCTCGAAGTCTACTACAGGTCTAGCGGAACTCGTCTGGGGAGTTCTGTTCAACTTTTTGAAATACAGTTAATTTTCTGCATCAAGGTATTTTAGTCACCGGCCATGGCTAAAAGCAGTGATGTATTCTGTATGTTGGCTGTTGAGGATAAGTTGGATGGTACCAACTACCCGTTATGGGCTTATATGATGCAACATGTGTTGGTATTAAAAGGACTGTGGAACATTGTGCAAGGTGTCAAAAAACGTCCTATCACACCTGCAACTGTTACAACTGTAGGTACTGAAGCTGATGCAGAAGGTGTCAAAGATGATGATATTCTGCATATTCCTATTCGTGCTGCGGTTTTTGTTGCACCTACTGTAGAGCACATTCGATGGGATGGCAGAGACGCTCGGGCACATGCATTGATAGCTTTGTCTGTCAAACGTGCCATTATTCCTCACATTCACTCTTGCATAACAGCTAAGGATGCTTGGGATACACTTACCACATTGTACCAAGCTAGGAATGATGCTCATGTTGCTTACCTCCGAAAACAGTTGGAGAGTGAGCACATGAATGAAGGTGATTCTATGGATAGTTTCCTAACAAAGATCAAAGACTTGAAGGAATAGTTGATTTCTGCTGATGAGGTTATACCAGATAGCTCACTTGTGCAGACCATTCTGAATGGTCTTCCTGATTCATATCAAAGTTTTGCTTCTACTCTTCGGTTGATGATGAAAGGCAATCCAAATGCCTTATCATTTGAGGAGTTAGTCTCTGTTCTGTTGCAGGAAGATCAGTCCAAGCAAAACAGGTCCATTATGCGAGTTGCAGATCAAGCTTTCCTGGCTAGTCAGAAGGGCAAAAGAAAATGGAGCTCTTCAACTAGTAATCAAAAATCTGCTAATTCTACATATTCGAAGAAGGAAGATAAAGATGAGAAGAAATCAGAAAAGCGGAAATTGTTTTGTAAGTACTGTAAAGGGAATGATCATATCATAAAGAATTGTCCAAAACTGGCTGCTAAAGAGGCAAAGAAGAAAGAGGTTGGAATGGTTGTTGTAGAGGCCTCTACACCAAAAACAGAGTCTGCTAATCTTGTGCAGGAAGAAGAATGGGTGTTTACTACTGTCTGTAGTTTTGACCCATCTTCTCATGAGCAGTGCATGTCTGCAGTAGACTCAGCTATTTGGTATTTTGATAGTGGGGCGACCAAACATATTACCTTGCAGCACAATTTCTTCTCTTCACTCGAGCCTACCCCTATAGGGAATATTGTTACATGCACCAACAACTCCTCTTATCCTGTTATGGGAGTTGGTAAGATCATTTTGACTATTGCTGATGGTAGCTCTTTCACTTTGTTAGATGCTTTATTTGTGCCAGGTATCAAGAAGAACCTGTTATCAGTTTTTGCATTAGCCAAGATTGGCTTGGTTGTGAAATTTGTTGATGACAGGTGTACAGTTCATGATCTGTCAAATGGCGATGTGATTATTGCTTCTCGCATTTTATGTTGTGGGTTGTATAAGCTCATAGACTATGAAAGATCTGTAAATGATTTGGCATGTGCAGTAAATGATTCTCAGGCTATGTTAGATGCAAAGCTTTGGCATGCACGCTTTGGTCATCTGAATTTTGCTCCTTTGTTATGCTTGCAGAAATCTCAAATGGTGTCCTCTTTGCCCAAACTTGAGGCACCTGGAAAACATGTTTGTGAAGGCTGTATTTTGGGCAAAATGTAGTGTTCGTCCTTTCCAAAAGATGTTTCAGTTCGAGCTACTCAGAGATTGCAGCTTGTATATAGTGATGTCTGTGGTCCTATGCAGACACCTTCTTTTGGGAATTATCTTTACTTCGTGACTTTCATCGATGATTTTTCCAAAAGCATGCATGGGTATATCCATTGAAGGCAAAGTCCGAAGTGTTCATGTGCTTCAAACAGTTTTTGGTTTTGGCTGAAAATCTGTCAGCATGTAAAATGGGCACCCTTCGTTCTGATTGAGGGGGGGAATATATGTCTTCTGATTTTAATGCATTTCTGGCTGAATGTGGGATAAAACACCAGTGTACAGTGCCATATACACCTCAACAGAATGGAGTTGCTAAACAAAAGAACATGTCACTCATGGAGATGGCGAGGTGTATGGTCAAGAGTCAGGCTTTACCACATAGTTTCTGGTTTGAGGTTGTCATGTGTGCAGCATATGTACTGAACAGGTGTCCCACTAAAGCGCTGCAATCTATCACTCCATATGAGGCTTGGCATGACAGCAAGCCATCTGTTGCTCATCTGTGTGTTTTTGGTTGTTTGGCATATGCATTAGTGCCTGAACAACATCGCAAAAAATTGGATGATAAAGCAGTAAAATGTATTTTTGTTGGGTATAGTTCTGAAAGTAAAGGCTATCGTCTATATCATCCACAGACTAAACGCATTCTAGTTAGCCGTGATGTTGTTTTTGTGCAAGATGCTATTCAGCCATTGCTTTCATGTACTAAGGAGACATCTGTTAGCTCCAAATGCATGTATGATACTTTGCTCCCTCTTTTTACAGGTGGACAGTCTAGTGTTGTTCCTAATGAGGCATCTTCTCAGCCTTTGCAGGTTTCATGTGATGATGTAGATAATTCCATTTCTGATGCAGATGTACATGATGCACTTATTGATAAGAGAGCTGATATTGAGCAGGCAAGAACTATGCCAAAATGGCTGGTGCAGACCTTGCGTGATAGCAAATTAGATGCATTCTATCGTATCGTACTCGATCAGGCGCTCATAGTGCCTGTTTTGCATCAGATTGCTATGCTATGGCTGCATCTAGTCTCTGTGATGAGAATGAGCCTATTTTGTTTGATGAAACACAAAATTCAGAAAATTGGATGGCTGCTATGCAATCTGAATATGATGCAATAATGAAGAATGGTACTTGGTCTTTATGTGACTTGCCTCCTGGCAAGAAGGCCATTGGCACAAAGTGGATATATACAAGCTGAAGCGTAAACCTGATGGTACAGTTGACAGGTATAAGGCTAGGCTCGTTGCAAAGGGTTATGCATAGGAAAGAGGCATTGATTTTGATGAGACCTTTGCACCTACATGCCATATGACTAATGTTCGGAGCATTTGTGCACTTGCAGCCCATCATGGTTAGAATGTACATCAGTTGGACATTAAAACTGCATTTCTGAATGGTGACTTGCATGAAGAAGTGTATGTTTTTCAGCCCCGTGGCTTTGTGCAGAAAGGGCATGAAAACCAAGTGTGCAGGTTAAAGAAGGCATTATATGGTTTAAAGCAAGCATCACGTGCTTGGTATGAGAAGATACATGCCTATCTGATTGCACATGGTTTTGAGAACAGTCCAACTGAAAGCACCTTATATGTTAAGCGTACTAATGATGTGCTTTTGATCATTGTTGTCTATGTTGACGACATTCTGCTCACTGGTCCTATTGAGAAGCATATTGCTGATTTTAAGGCTGATTTGCATGCCTCATTTGAGATGTCTAATTTGGGGCATTTGCATCACTATTTGGGCATTTAGTTTATGCAAGTTGATGGTGGAATGGCTTTGTGTCAAACAAAACATATTGACACATTATTGCAACGTTTTGGCCTTGAAGACTGTAAGCCTATTGCCACCCCTATGGAGACAGGTTTACGATTGAGTCTTCATGATGCTGGAGATGCATTTGATGTTGTTCTCTATCAACGGGATGTTGGATGCTTGATTTACTTATGCATTTCTCGGCCAGATATTCAATTTGTTGTCTCACAGATGAGCAGGTTTATGCATTGCCCAGGAGTCAAGCATTGGCAAGCGGTTAAGTGCATCTTTTGCTACTTGAGTGGTACTCGGCTACTTGGGTTGTTTTATCCCAAGGGGGGATCACTACCGCCAGATTTGCATGCTTTTTCTGACTCTAATTGGGCTGGTTGCTATGACACTCCTGTGTCCACTAGTGGCTTTTGCTTCATGCTTGGTAGCTCATGTATATCTTGGTTGAGCAAGAAGCAGCCTACTGTGGCCACTTCCAGTTGTGAGGCTTAGTATAGGGAAGCTTTCACAGCTACTGTTGAGTGTGTGTGGCTCACACGCCTTATGGCTGATTTGGGTGTTGGTCAATCTTCTACCACCATCATCTTCACTGACAGTCAGAGCGCATTGGCAGTTGCGAGGAACCCTGTGTTCCATGCTGGCACTAAGCACATTGAGGTGCATTATCATTATGTCAGGGAGAGGTTCTCTGCTGGGGAGATCAGTTTGGCATATGTGCCCACGCAGGAGAACATTGCAGACCTTTTCACGAAGGCTCTGCCCAGGGAGAAGTTTGAAGCTTTTCGCAAAGCTTTGGGCTTACTTCCTTTTTTGGAGTGATTTCCACATAGCTTGGCACTTCCTTATACATGAGTGCCAGCTACTTTTCACCGCATCACTCCCACGGGGGATTTGTTGATATATTTAGGTAGTGATGTGTGTGAACACTCTAGGACCACCGGGGCACTTTTTTCCCTCTTTGGGAGGTTTTTTTCCCTCAGCTTGTATATATGCCTATTGCCCTAATGGGCTACTTATCTTTGTACATTCTCTAGTAATACATTCAGTATTGTGTGTTGTGCTCCAAGCTTCTTCTTCTTCCTTGTGTTGTTCGTGTACTTCCACAGACGCCTAACTCCAACACTTGAGTGATCTACCTGTATGATTCTCCACACGTGCTAGATATTTTTTGAAGCAATCAAAAACTTCATTCTTACTCTTGATAAAGTATAGAATAGTCCATCTACTATGGTCATCAATAAATGAGACATAATACCTTGATCCTGCCAATGAAGGTTCTTGACTTGGTCCCCATACATCTGTATGTACTAAGTCCAATAAGTTGTTGTGGATGTAACCTTTGTGGTTGAATGGTTGTCTTTGTGTCATTTCAACCTGACATGCATCACTCCTGTTGATCATGTGTTGTTTCACTCTTTGCCCAAACTTGAGGAACTCGGTAGACATGTCTATGAAGGCTGTATTTTGGGCAAAATGCAGCATTCCTCCTTTCCAAAAGATGTCTCAGTTCGAACTACTCAGAAATTGCAACTTGTTCACAGTGATGTCTATGGTTCTATGCAGACATGCTTTTTGGAAACTATCTTTACATTGTGACTTTCATTGATGATTTTTCCAAGAATGCATGGGTATATCCATTAAAAGAAAAGTCTAAAGTGTTTATGTGCTTCAAGCAATTTTTATTTTTGGCTGAAAATATGTCAACATGTAAAAGGGGCACCCTCCATTCTGATCGAGGGGGGAAATATATGTCTTCTAACTTTAATGCATTTTTGGCTGTGTGGGATAAAACATTAGTGTACAGTGCCATATACACCTCAACAAAATGGAGTTGTTGAACAAAAGAACATGTCACTCATGGAGACGTGAGGTGTATGGTCAAGATTCAAGCTTTACCACATAGTTTCAGGCTTGAGGTTGTCATGTGTGCAACATATGTACTTAACAGATGTCCCACTAAAGCACTGTAGTCTATCACTCCATATGAGGCTTGGCATGGTCGCAAGCCATCTGTTGCTCATCTACATGTTTTTGGTTGTTTGGCATATGCATTAGTGCCTGAACAACAATGTAGAAAATTAGATGATAAAGCAGTGAAATGTATTTTTGTTGGGTACAGTTCTGAAAGCAAAGGTCATCATATATATCATCCACAGACTAAACGCATTCTCGCTATCCGTGATGTTGTTTTCTGTGGAAGATGCTATTGAGTTATTACTTTCATGTACTAAGGAGACATTTGTTAGCTCCAAAGACATGTATGATACTTTGCTTCCTCTTTTTACATGTGGGTAGCCTAGTGCTGGTCCGAATGAGGCAATTTCTCAACCTTTACAAGTTTCATGTGATGATGCAAATCATTTTATTTCTCATGCAGATTTACATGATGCACTTGTTGATGAGAGAGCTGATATTAAGGAGGCAAAAACTATGCCAAAATGGTTCGTGTAAACTTTTTGTGACGACAAAGTAGATGCACCTCTATCATATCGTACTCATTTAGGCTCTCATAGTGCCTCTTTTGCATCATATTGCTATGCTATGGCTGCCTCTAGTCTTTGTGTTGAGAATGAGCTTGTTTCGTTTGATGAAGCACAAAATTCGGAAAATTGGATGGCTACTATGCAATCAGAATATGATGCTATCATGAAAAATGGTACCTGGTCTTTATGTGACTTGCCTTCTGGTAAGAAGGCCATTGGCACCAAGTGGGTATACAAGCTGAAGCATAAGCCTCATGGAACAGTTGATAGGTATATGGATAGGCTTATTGCGAAGGGTTATGCATAGGAAAGGGGCATTGATTTTTATGGGACCTTTGCACCTACATGCCGAATGACTACTGTTCGTAGCATCTATGCACTTGCAACTCATCATGGTTGGAATGTACATCAGTTGGACATTAAAATTGGATTTCTGAATGGTGACCTGCATGAAGAAGTGTATATTTTTTAGCCTCATGGCTTTGTGCAGAAATGGCATGAAAACCAAGTGTGCAAATTGAAAAAGGCATTATATGGTTTGAAGCAAGCACCATGTGCTTGGTATGAAGATTGTAAACCTATTGCCACTCCTATGGAGACAGGTTTACGATTGAGTCTTCATGATGTTGGAGATGCATTTGATGTTGTTCTCTATCAATAGGCTATTGAATGCTTGATTTAAATATGCATTACTCACCCACATATTCAGTTTTCTACCCCACGGATGAGCAGATTTATGCATCGCCCATGTGTCAAGCATTGGCAGGTAGTTAAACGCATCTTTTTCTAATTGAGTGGTACTTGGCTACTTGGATTGTTTTATCCCAAGGGGGGATCACTACCGCCAAATTTACATGCTTTTTCTGACTCTGACTGGGATGGTTGCTATGACATGCATATGTCCACTAGTGGCTTTTGCTTCATTCTTGGTAGCTCATGTATATCTTGGTTGAGCAAGAAGCAGCCTACTGTGGCCACTTCCAGTTGTGAGGCTGAGTATAGGGAAGCTTTCACAGCGACTATTGAGTGTGTGTGGCTCAAACACTTTATGGCTGATTTGGGTTTTGGTTAGTCTTCTGTCACCACCATCTTCATTGACAGTTAGAGTGCATTGGCATTTGCGAGGAACCCTATGTTCCATGCTCGCACTAAGAACATTGAGGTGCGTTATCATTATGTCAGGGAGAGGCTCTCTGCTGGAGAGATCAGCTTAGCATATGTGCCCATGCAAGAGAACATTGTAGACCTTTTCACGAAGGCTCTGCTTAGGGAGAATTTTGAAGCTTTCCGCAAAGCTTTGGTCTTACTTCCTTTTGTGGATTGATTCCATGTAGCTTGGCACTTCCTTATACATGAGTGCCAGCTCCTTGTTCACCGCATCACTCCTAGGGGGGATTTGTTGATATATTTAGGTAGTGATGTGTGTGAACACACTAGGACCATCGAGGCACTTTTTTCTATTTTTAGGAGGTTTTTGTCCCCCCGCTTGTATATACACCTATTGCCCGAATGGGTTACATATGTTTTGTACATTCTAGTGGTAATACATTCAGAATTGTGTATTGTGCTCCAAGCTTCTTCTTCTTCCTTGTGTTGCTCGCGTGCTCTCGTAGCCCTCAAACTCCAATAGACCTTTCTTGAGCATCCTTTGTGCACCAAAGTGTGAGCTTATCTGTCTCCTTTTGTGTAGGTCCTCCTTTGGATCTTGGAATAGGCATAGCTTCATCACTTGCTACAATTCCATAAAGATTTCTACCTTGCAAATAGGCCTCCATTTTGATTTGCCAAGCCACGTAGTTGTGTCAATCAAGCTTCTCAATCACTGAAGGAAAGTCATCACCCATCTTCATCTAGCTCTGATACCACTGAAAGAACTTGGAGAAGCTTGTAGGAGGTAGAAAAGTGAGTTATGAAGCGACGAAGTTTGGTCCAACCAACTGGCACAAGACCATCTCTTGAGCTTATGGAGACTCAAAAAGACCTTATGGGCATGCGATAAGTTCAATAAAATTCACTATGTGCTTTGGATCATCAAGGAGAAAGAGTCAATACAAAACGAATAGGTTTGCACATTAACTAGCTCAAAAAACTTACTATCTTTGGATGAGACAATCAACTTCAAATGCTCATAGCGACCAACATGATTACAGTTAGAAAAAATACATTTGGAGGAGTGATACACATAGGGTTGAATGTATAGAGTGCACAAGATTACAAGGAATAAGCAAAATATGCTTTTGGAATGAACCAGAGACTCAATAGTGGTACCTTCTATTTTTTAGGAATGTGTGGAGATAGGCCTCGAGACAGAAAGTTTGAGATTTCTCCCAATCTTCTAAACCAAATGCTTTGAAAACTGGACACTAGCATTGTTCCAGTGAGTCCTATGTTATTCAATTCGAAGCTCTGTAGAGAGAGCAACAACCTCTACAAGCTTACTATTGTTGAAGGAGCAAGACAATGATGGACACAAGTGTGTGTATATTGCTTTTATATAATGTACAAGTGATTTGAAGTCTTTATATAAACTCTTGAAGTGCTCCACGACTTTTACAAGTGGATTTTGAGTTCAAATGAAGGCCAGATTAGTTGTTGGAGGGAATCAATTCACTTTCCTACAATCTATGAAAAGTGAAGATCTAGTTTGATCTACCTTTAGGTGATTGATTGATTATTTGATTGCAACTCAACCACCTCAAATTCATGGAATATTAGCTCTCTTTTTCTACTATTACATGTGTAAAGCTCTAGGATTTTACAATGGTAAAAGATCCATAAAAAATCTTTTAAAAAAAGATACAATAAGTGAGCATAACTAAAAGAACTCTCCAACAGATATTCTTTCAATGTAATCCAAGCGATAGCTTTTGATGTAGATCAAATCCACCTCAGCAGTGTAAGCTTGTTGTTCCAATAGAAAATTGGGAATTGAAGTGAACAAAAGAGCTTGTAATCTTGTTTCTTTACTAATTAAGGATTCCATTGCTCCATCTCTTTGTCTTGCCTTTCATGAATGTGTGTGTATGTGTGTGCATGCTAGTGTGCTTCTCACTCACGCACTTGTGTCGTCACTTGCTCGTGGTCATCATATTGTCCTCACGTCTTCCCAGATCGACAATTATGAGGTGGATCTCCTCAGGTTGGTACTTTCCATGTGCTAGAGTGACACCTAATTTGGCACTATTGTTGGGGATCAAGCTTTGAGGATGAGCATGTGATGGTAAGACATAGAGACGTTATGTTGGAATCATAGGTAATCTCTTACTTTTTACTTTCATACCTCCATCATCACCACCACCATCTCTACTCTCCATCTCCTTCCATTATCATCTTCACCATTTTGGTCATATCCCCACATTCCATCTCCATTTCCCCATTTCATTAGTGAGTGAGAGAGAGAGAGAGCAATTCTTTTTGTATTGTTTTTGCATGTTTCTTGAGGGTTCTCATAGGTACTAACGTCCATAGCCACTGCAGCAACTCGAGTAGGTATAGAAAACCTTTGCAGGTCCCGAGGTGTTGATCTCTATCCATCATGATAGACAAAAAATTTGGTCTTTTGGTAAAACTGAGTGGACCATCATAGAGTAGAGACTTTGCACATCACATATCCACAAAAATCTCAAAAAAAATTGCATTTTTTATATCCATCATGATTGATAGTAATCCATCTCGACAGACAGACCATGATGGACTACCTGTCCATCACGACAGATAGGTATCCATCGTGATGGACACCCTTGTCCATTGTGATGGATAGAAATATCATGATTGAAACTTACAATCGTCAAGAATCCTATCCATTGTGATGCATAAGCTCACGATTGACACAAATTGATGCAAAAAATTGAAAATTTCAGTCCATTGCAACAAACAACATCCATCGTGATGGACACTTTCCATCATGACAGACAAACCACGATGGACTGCTTGTCCATCACGACAGACATGTCCATCGTGATAGACACGTCCATTGTGAGAGACATGTGTCCATCACGACAGACACATCCATCGCGATCGACACTGTCTATCATGACAGACAAGCCACAATGGAGAGCTCAGTGCATCGCGATCGATAGCCTTGTCCATCATGATTGACAGGCAATTTCGGCCAAATTTTAGGGTTTTTTAATTTTCAAATTTTAGCTAATTTTGGTCATAAATTTCAAGTGATTAGAGCATCGTGAGGGCCCAAGCAAATATTTCGAGGTCATGTTGGCCTATTTGCCTATTTTAACCCCCAAGACCCTTAATTGACTTAACATTTACATACAAAATCTATTTTTTGAGCTCTAGAGTGCGTTGAAGTTGACCCTCAAGTGGGATTAGGAAACCAAGGGTGCTCTAGAGGGTTGTTCATCAATACAAAGGGGGGGAAAGGGTCTTTAAAAATACTTGAATCAAAGTTGTTTGTCAATTAAAGTTAAAGTGTGATCTAACTATGGGCCTTTTACAGGACAATTGAGAGCATTGAAGGATGTCCAAAGCAAGAGCAGGCTGCAAGCTTGAGAACCTGTGTCTTAAGCACTCAAGTGTGATCAAAGGGATAAGCGACTTGAGGTTGGAGCATTCTCAACCCCCTCAATTAGTTCCTAGCTTAGGCTAAGTATGATTAGTGGTATTGATTAATTAGGGCTATGTTAGGCACAATACAAGTACAAGAACCCTAAGTGCAAGCATAAATAGGTTAGTTTTGTGAACAAAATCTAAAGTGAAAGAACATAAATTGAGCAATCAACTTCAAGTGCAATAAAATTCAAGTATTCCTCATGACATAAACTATTGGACAAGAAGTGACAGCATAAGTAAAATAAAAAGAACAAGGGACTAATACAAAAGAACTTTGCAACAAGGTTGTACTTGGGAAAAATTGGGATAACAATCAAGTCATATGAACCTTAGGTCAGGAAGACACCTAGGACATGATAGAGAAAGCATCAGATCTTCTGAAGCTAGTGTCAGTCACACAACTAGGTCTTGGGCCCAACAATTGAGTGATTACACATACATTCTAAATAAAAAACGAGTGACTCTGAGATGTCATATAGCATGGAGAGACCAAAAGGTAGCTCAGGAGTAGCATACCTAGAAAAACTAGAAGGGCCCTACAAGACTCAATTGGAACATATGAAGACCAACCGATTAGGTGCTCACATCTATGACGAAGATCTGAGAAGATCTGTTTTCCAAATTAAAAACCCAGATCAACCTATTGGACTAGAGCACCCAGTAATGAAATTTGAAAAGACGCATCTAATGGTAGTACTTTTAGTCAAATTTGACAAACGTGCTTCAAGTTATGAGCAAAATAGTGAATGGTGGGAAACACCAACACCTGCTTATCAACTCCTCAAGCCTCACACATGCACTACAGTAGATTAAACACGAAGGAAGTGATAGACAACAGTCCTACACACACATTTCAAGCATGAAACAAACACACAAGCTCTAGGAGAAGAAGATAATCAATAGAGAAGAGGAAAAATAAAAAATCAGCTTTAGTTCTCACAATGACAAAAAGTCCTTTACAAGAGTCACCAAGTGACTTATATACATGTTCCCCAGAACTGGTCCTTTCACACAAGAGATTGGCACTTTTATTGAAAAACACTAACTTGTTACTTTGTTACAAGGATTATGCTATAATATTTGGGATTCATGCATCTAGAGGACTCCTCTAGTGCATTTACATGGCTTTACGAGGTGTTTCATAGAAATTTGAAGAAGAAAATTTGTGCCCATAATTTGAAAAAAAAAAAATGGGACTCGCTTTTCTCTGCAACACTCTCCCCCTCTTTGTCTCTATCATCCCTTGATAGGCTTAGCATCTTATCCGTGGCTTGTTTATTGTTTTTCAATACATGCACCCAGCAGTCGAGGAAGCGATTAGAACTGTCAGGCAATTTGTTACTTTATCCGAGCCTCAATCCTATGCTTCTGTTATCCCCTTGGTATTCCTTATATTCATACATGTAGGTTGCAGTGATAATTTGGGTTGCCATGCATGCACCTAGTGGCTAAGAATGTGACCATCTTAGTCATTGTTTTTTGTTGCTTTTCAGCCTCTGCCTCTTTCTAACTGTTGGCCTTTGAATAAATCTTTGTTCTTACACATCTCGCTCTATTGTATTGCTTAACACTAGTGTTGTACCAAAACAGGACACTATAGTGTCCTTTTTCTAATAAATAAAAAAAATCACACATACCAATAAAATAAAATTTTCAAAAAACCTTAAAGCCCCATAAAGATCTATACCTAGATGCTCTATAAAAAATATATATTTAAAAAAATAACCTTTTTTGATAACTCAAAATATACAAATGATTGAATATGGTTGAGAATATATATTTAAAAAAATAACCTTTTTTGATAACTCAAAATATACAAATGATTGAATATGGTTGAGAAAAACTATTTTTCTGTAAGCTTATATATGAGAAGAAAGAAATACCTCCTTAAAAAGAATTTTCCTCCTATTGGAATCATTTTTCTAATGTTCATTTACTATCATAAAATCATTTAAGACAAGTCTTGGGAACTAGAAAATCATTTTTATAATTAAAAAATTACTACAATATAGGGTGCTCATTATATAGTTATACACTTTGGCAACCTTCTATATGATATTGATTCATAAAAACACCAAAATGGTTTGTGTTTTATCTCAAAAACCATTATATAGTAGAATAAAGATATGCTACATGTCTTTGAACCAATAATTTTGTATGTATCGCACATACCACTAAAAATCTCAATATTTCATTGAATGGCCATAATCCTCTCTACCGAGAATAAAAACTCATCCTAAAAATTGAGGTTTTCTAAATGATATAAGGTATATATTATAAATCAAAATAATTCTATAAGCATTATAAACTATTTTATAAAGAAAAAACTAGCATGTTAACTTTAATCATCTAGCATATGCAATATTTCCTCATAAAATGACATTTTCTTAGCGTAGAAAAACAGTGGTATTGTTTAACTTGAAGAAACGACAAAAATTCGGCTCCTAAGGTTGCCAAAAAAATATTTCTAGTGGTAATAATATCAAATAGTATTTTGATAACAAAAAATGATGCATGTTCATACCATCACTTTGCAAAATAATTCATAGATGATAATACTGTCATATCACAAATGAGCTTCATTTTATGCCATAAACCTAGTAAAATTCATTACAAATCTCTAATTATCAATACAAAAATGTTGACATATATAAAATAAAAGATTTTACTACATTTAGACCAATGAAAATAACAAGATCTTGATTTTAATTAAAAAAACCTCTAACTTACATCACTGTAATTTTTGCGCTAGTATTGAAATTAGCATCATAAAATTGGTGAATAAATATTAATTTTTATATCCTTTAATAAAAACTATATTTTTCTAAAAATATTCAACCGTTATGCCAACATTTTGCATAGTTACATTTATAAATGGTTCCTTCTAGTAATCTAAAAAATTCATCAAACATTGTCTCTTTTTCAGGACAATAAAGTGTCCAAGGACACTAAAGTGTCCAAGTACAACACTAGTGTTAAGTCTGTTTACTTATTTTCATCGCATGCACCATTTGGTAAGCACTGCATTTGTTTTTTTCTTTTGGTTGATGCTTCAAAGGTCATGTGTTTAATCTTTGTTTACACACTTCGGGACCTCCTTCTTTCGCGATGTAGCCTGATGCATGCCCCTGTGGGGCTTTGAGCAAAGGGTGAGTTATCTTTATTGAAAAGTTTTTCTTTTTTATTTTTTTCTTCGTTTCTTGCTTGATTCTCCCTCCACACGTCCCTCCTCTTGAACTCTCTCATCCCTGACACGGTTTTTCTGGCGACGTGAGTATGTCTAGATGGCAGTTTTCTCTCTTTGATTCAACAGATTAGCTTCACATACCATGAGTTGTTTCCATTTTGCTAACTTGACACCATCATTGGGGGCCTTTTGATGATCTGCAAAGAAAGCTCATAGGCCATCAAGCAAGCATTTAGATTGGAAGTCATTTTTAAAAAAATTTTCGAGTCCGTTTCAAAAAACCTTATAAAAAATGCTTCTTTGAATGTCTGCATATAGGTACTCGATAGGAACATTAAGCGTGAGTATATGGCCATGATAGTAAGTTGGCTAGGCATTACAGAGAGATCAAAAATTAAGGTGTCTGTGCCTAGATTAATGCCAATAAAGTTCAAAAAGGTAAAGGTGGCATGTTTGAAGACTTTCAAAACTGTGAGTAGCATGCTCAACACTTTATTCATCATCTTGATTGCTAGATTCCGAACTGTAGCATATCATGAGCGCTAAAACTCCATAGTGTGTACCATATATTCTTCGGTAGGTAAATAGTTATGGGGCAGGCCTAGTAACATTGGGTAGTTTAGCCACTAGTTATTGAGTGTGCCCTGACATTGTTCTTCCCAAAATTGAGTCCAAGATCTTCATCGGGGTACTGGGCAAAAAGATGGATTTACTTGTAATAAATATGGTGCAAATTCCCAATGCACCTGTAGTGTCAGATTCTTTTCCAAAAATTTACTTTTCTAGATCAGATCTACTTCGTCAAATTCTTCCTGTGTATAAGAGAAGGTATGTGTTCTGAATTGTAAGTCTTGACTTGGTTCTTTTTGTGTAGTCCTCTTGATGCATTGCTTGGTTTCTTCTTTTAATAGGCTGTATGGTACATTGAAGGGTTTCAAAATTTTCTCTAAATTTTTGCTTTTGATTTTGGTTGCTTTCATAACTTTTACTACTTGATCTTCAAATTGTCCCATAAGTTGGGACACCACTAGTGCCCACTCATTTCAGCTTAGTTCTGCAATAGGGTGTGTATTTCTATCAGCACTCTTCTCTCCCTCTCCCACATGTATTGGTGAATTATGGATGGGGGGAGAAGGAGGATGTACCTTAGTATCCACAGTAGCTGCTTGAGAGCTTTGAACTACTGGTGTCCCCATTTGATTTTTCTGTAGTAATTGAGCCCGCAGGCTTTCAATGATTGCATCTTTCTTAGTTATTTCGTTATTAGTTGTTGTGAGTGCTTCATTACTCTATAGGAGTTGTTCACCAAGTAACACTACTTGATCCACATCCTCTTTGCATTGCTCTATGATCTTGGCTCCTATAGCTTTCCACCTTTTTCTGAGCTCATTTGTATCATACATATACTTTCTTTCCCATTCTTCTCTTAGCTCTTGCTCTTGCCTTCGTTGATTTGCATATCTAGCTATCTAAGCTTCTAGTTCCTGTGTATTATTTTGGTTACTTTCTTGCACTTCAGCGGGTTGGCCTAATAGGATTGCGTTCATTAATTCTTTATTCCTACTTCTTAGGTATCAGCCTCATCCATGTACACTTTGATTTGGGCTTCTAAAAGTTTGCTTCTATTTGTTACATGTACCTTTCCAGCTTCACTGGCTGCATATTTTTCTTGGAGCGCCTTAAGTTGATGTTGTATGTTTTGATTTTCTTCGGTTAGTAGGTTGCATCTTTCCATGGCTTCTTTTGTTTCCTATTCTTTGAGCGTAACTGCTTGTTGAGCATGTATTACTCTTGTAGATAGCTCCTCCCTGAGTGCCTTGAATTGATTTCTTTCCACTAATGATTTGTCATAACTGCTATCGACTTCCATTAGCTATTGTTGGGTATCCATGGCTATCTGGATCATGTGTTTCACTATGGGCTTTAATTATGCCATGTCCACATTGAGCCATGTTGTGGGTATGCTGAGCTCTTCACCCGTTTTTACATCCTTGCCCTTTCCAATATGTATTGTCTCATTGTCAAATTTGTAAGTGAACTTGTTGCTCTTGTTCTTTGTAGGTAGCAGACTTGGTAGCACTTCCTTGAAATGTTACATCAAAGGGTGAAGGTTCTGCTACTATCTTTATAGGCATAAATGGTTCTCATTCCCCGATATCTTCTTGTGTTTGTTATTCCTTTGGATTCTCCATTGTAGATTGTCTTTCAAGGTGGGTTTCTGTGACTTGAAGCTGTGTTGTGTCATTCATTTTTAATGTGTGTACATCCTCTTTTGTTGGCCTTTTTTCTTTCTCGTCTTTGAATGTAGCATCTTGTACTTGATCCAATTTTTTGTTTTCTACTTCAAGTGAATCCTTGACTTGATTTATTTCATTCTAATTACCATCATCATTTGATTTACTCCAGATATGGACGTTCATAGTTGATGGCTCATGTTCTTCTTGGATTTCAGATGAAGAGTTGGAATCGACTAACCCCAATTCTCTATATCGGTGGAACTTGGTTAGTCTCTTTCGTGGCATAGATGCATTATCAGCTTGATGGTAATGATGCCCTTGAACTGGCACATTGATCTATCCTTCAATGAACTTGTGAGTCTCCTCCATGGCTTTCTTCAACTTCGCTTCAGTAATAGGAGTGGCATGTTCTATTTTTGTTCTAGGGAGTACATGTGTCCTCTTTGATGGTGGAGTTGCTTCTTCCGTTGTACCTCCCTCAGTATTTTTACTCCTTGCATCATCGGTTGTGAGCTTGCGCCTGGTTCCTCTGATACCTTTGCTCCTTTCTTCTTCTTTGGTACCATTGCTAGCTTTGCATACTTAGCCATGTCACCTTATGATGGCATTTCCTTGAGATATTCGTGAATGACTAATGCTTGGTAGATTAATACAGCCAAAGCCACACTTTCATTCAAAAACTTCTTATGAACACCATTGCTTCTTGGCCTCAAATAATCGTTCTTGAATGTAGGGCATCAAGTTTATTTGGTTGCTTATTTGTTTGGTGGCATGAGATAGTAATTGAACTATTATCTTTTGTGGTTCCGTATATAGGAAAGCAAAAATGTTGATGCATCAGTCTAACTTCTTCTTCAATATCAACACGATTAATATCCACGAATGTTATGGTTTTAGTGCCATGACTTTTTTCCTTGAGATTTGTGATCCCATCTTTGATCCATCTGAATGCTTCTTTTAATGAGCTCGTGCCTGAATTGTATGGTTACCCATTCACCTTCTGCATCAAGAACTTTTGCTTTGGGCACCGATGGCTTGTCCAAGGCTGAATGAAGGGTGTTCATGACTTGAGTGCATCTCTAGAAATCTGGCTTGTAGATTGGCAATTCAAAATACTTATGAATCCTGGCCTTTTTCAAAATATCCAGTGTGGATGGAATCTCGTGTAGGATCTTGGAATCTTGGGACATCATTGGAAATTGATGATCCACATCCATGATTTTAATCATCACCAACAACAGATGTTTGCCAGCTGGTTGGTCTTCTCGAAACCAATGTCATTTGGCCCTTATCACACTCTTCATTGGAAATTCAAGTACTTCTTCTTGAACCATTGCTTCAGAGTCTTCGGAAGCCATCTACACTCATAATGTAGTAGAGAATCAGTTCAAGAGAGAAACCAATTCAGTATATTTATGTGTAGTTCATTAATATGTCGTTTTTTGCCTCTCCGTACCCCCTTGCATAAGTAGAGACAAGAAAGATACCTTACCCTACTTTTTCTTAATTTTCAAATCCGAAAGAAAACAAGAGATTAGTTTATAGCTGAAGAATTTATTTATCTACACCGGATGATCATTCCTATGATAGTAGAAGCTAAGTCCTATTCCAGTTATGGAAATGTGCACCACTACTTTTATGGAAGAAGCTGTGTACCAAATGTGTGGCCTTGTAATGTGGCCCTATCATGCATACTCTAGATGCAATTGATTATTTATGGGTGCAAGAAGAGTGTCCTTGATCTTCTTGGTCCATTCCTTGTCGCTTCTTGGGTCTCCAAATTAACCTTGTATTCTGTGCTTGTGGCATTTTCTTCTGCCACGTTCCCCTTCCTAGTCTTTGACTTATTCCTATTCTTGGATCAGTTTTTCCATGTTGTGGTCTTTTGGGGTTTTCTTCAATCCTCGAGAGTTTCCTTTGCTTTATACTACTGGTATGACATTTCCTTGAGTTTTTCTATCTCTTGATTTGCTCCTCTCCGGACTAATTTTGGAATCCATATGCATTGTTGTGACTTCTAAGCCTCCACCAATGATTTTGGAAGCCATACACAAAGAAATCTTGTTTTATCCCATTGAGATTTCGAATAGTGGTTGTTTCACTGTGTTTCTGCTAGATGATTGATCTATTCCTGCATTGTACTAGCATGTTGAGGCAATTTATCTTTGTGTACCCATTGTACTCACATGTTCGTTCGAGGTGGTATTCTAGCGATCGACATCCATGTCGTTTTTTTCTTATAATGTTGATGGGTTGAGAAGAAATGTCCTCACTTTTTCTCTCAACTCACGTCCTTTAGGAGAATTGGTTACAGAATCATGCAACACCTCACTACTAGTAGGCAAGTCTTGCTTAGGATACTCATGAGACACCTGCTTGATTGGACCTTCTCTCCTATCTTCCTTCAGGTTTGCTTCCCTAGGTAAGATTGTGCTAGTGATTTGTGATGATCTAGCTTCCAAAAGATTAAAGACTTCTTTATGCCCTACTTTGACCGATATGTATCTTTGTGTAAGGTGTATGCTGACATCATTTTCAAAAATCCAGTCTTGTCCTAGGATCAGATCTTCCATAAGGTCTTCATCTTTGCATACCAAGAATTGTTGCTTCATAGTGGAATTTCCTAGATGTAGGGACATTAGGACTTCTCCTATACACCCGAGGATTTGTCCTCCAATTCCTATCATACATGCTTTAGTGGGACTCATGGTCATTTCGAGGTGATGGGATAACAAAACTTGCATGCAACTGAGTGCCACTCCTGTGTCAATCAATGCATCCACTAATTGATACTCCATAGTTCCAATTCCTAGGTTTAAGTATGGTCAGGAAATACTATTACTTGCATATTTTGCATTACCAACTTGGTAGTTTGCCATGGATATAGGTTCCTCTCCCTTTATATATCGTTCATCTCTTTGTCTCATCCACTCTTTTGGTTTCCTTATTCGCTCCAAAGCTTCCATTTGAGCTTCTTCTCTAATCCTGTCTTCTTCCTTTTTTCGATTTTGCACTCCCACAAGTCATGCTAACATTCTATCCATTAATGGTTCCATATACCTTTTAACTCTACAACCACTAATGTAGTTGGGGAGTACCTCTCCATCTAGTGTGGCTAAATTCACTCCACTGGTTGATATTCGATTTATCAATAATGGTCCATATCCTCGCTGCTGTAATTTCTTTGCATCACTACAAGGAATACGGGCGTATAGCGACGGTTAAGGCGACAGAATTTCGTCGCTATAAAATTGCAACTTGCATCGTAATTAGCGTCGGGCGTGGACCGTCGATTAGACGACGCAAAAAATGACGGTATTTGCAACTTGGATTGCGACGCTCCCATACAACGTCGCTAAAATGACGCTATTTAAACGCGTCGCTTAAGCGACGCTTTTTTACATCGCATAAGCGACGTCGGTAGCCATCGCATAAGCGACGCTTTTTTGCATCGCATAAGCGACATCGGTAGCCGTCGCATAAGCGACGCTTTTTTGCATCGCATAAGCGACGTCAGTAGCCGTCGCATAAGCGACGTCAGTAGCCGTCGCATAAGCGACGTCAGTAGCCGTCACATAAGCGACGCTAAAAAATGTCGCTTATACGACGACGAATAGCATCGCTTACACGACGATCTGTTGACGGACAAAAATTAAAACGTTGGAGGTTCTGTAATCGGCATTTTCATGCATCCGATCAAAGAGCTCTCCAACGTTCGCAATTGCGCTGCGCTTACGAGTTGAAGCAAGTATATGCAGAATTGTTGTTTTGCCTAAGCTCTCTGTTATTGTCTCCCTCTATCTTTGTTTCTCTCTTTCTACATCTTTCTCTCTTTGAATTCTCTCTCTCTAGATCTCTCTCTCTCTCTAGATCTCTCTCTCTCTAGATCTCTCTCTCTCTCTCTCTCTCTCTCTCTCTCTCTCTCTCTCTCTCTCTCTCTCTCTCTCTCTCTCTCTCTCTCTCTCTCTCTCTCTTCTTTCTCTCTTTATTGCATGTTATTCAAGAAGCTAACCAAGCAAAAACTATGGCTAACAATTGTAAGTACAATTTCTATTATTTGTAGATCATTTGAATTGTGTTATTTTCATTACATACCATACTCACACTTATTGATATGCAATGCACACACACACACATGCATATACCTACATATACACATATACATGCACATACACACACATACACATAGAGTTATACATATACATGCATATACATATACACCCACATACACATGCACATGCACATATTGATACATACATATACACTTATACATGCACATGCACATACATACATATACACACACATACACATGCACATACATACATATACACACACATACATATACACTTAGGTACACACATATGAATGAATTATATAATTAAAGTATTAAAACACATATACACATGCACACACACATGCACATACCTACATATACACATATACATGCACATACACACACATACACATAGAGTTATACATATACATGCATATACATATACACACACATACACATGCACATGCACATACTCATACACACATATACACTTATACATGCACATGCACATACATACATATACACACACATACACATGCACATACATACATATACACACACATACATATACACTTAGGTACACACATATGAATGAATTATATAATTAAAGTATTAAAACACATATACACATGCACACACACATGCACATACCTACATATACACATATACATGCACATACACACACATACACACACATACACATAGAGTTATACATCTACATGCATATACATATACACACACATACACATGCACATGCACATACTCATACACACATATACACTTATACATGCACATGCACATACATACATATACACACACATACACATGCACATACATACATATACACACACATACATATACACTTAGGTACACACATATGCATGAATTATATAATTAAAGTATTAAAACACATATACACATGCACATACCTACATTTATGTTACTTATTATGTAAACTTCTTAAGTTTTAGCCCAAACTTGCTACCTCATTTATAATACAATTATCCTTCATATTCAAGTATTAATTTAATATACCCCAATCACGAGATAATAACATGTTGTAGTGTGTGAATGAGTCGAAAAGTCAAACATTGGGATAGAAAGAACTTTCTCAAAATCCTGTGTAATTCCCATTTTTCCTGAATAGGCCTTATATACACATATACATGCACATACACACACATACACATAGAGTTATACATATACATGCATATACATATACACACACATACACATGCACATGCACATACTCATACACACATATACACTTATACATGCACATGCACATACATACATATACACACACATACACATGCACATACATACATATACACACACATACATATACACTTAGGTACACACATATGAATGAATTATATAATTAAAGTATTAAAACACATATACACATGCACACACACATGCACATACCTACATATACACATATACATGCACATACACACACATACACATAGAGTTATACATATACATGCATATACATATACACACACATACACATGCACATGCACATACTCATACACACATATACATTTATACATGCACATGCACATACATACATATACACACACATACACATGCACATACATACATATACACACACATACATATACACTTAGGTACACACATATGAATGAATTATATAATTAAAGTATTAAAACACATATACACATGCACATACGTACATATACACATATACATGCACATACACACACATACACATAGAGTTATACATATACATGCATATACATATACACACACATACACATGCACATGCACATACTCATACACACATATACACTTATACATGCACATGCACATACATACATATACACACACATACACATGCACATACATACATATACACACACATACATATACACTTAGGTACACACATATGAATGAATTATATAATTAAAGTATTAAAACATGTGCTTAATATAAACAATAATAACAATCAATAGAACAAAACTCTTCATTACTTAATACCATACACACAATTCAAAACATAACTGAAATGAAAAATATATAGATAATATATATATATATATATATATATATCAATGTAAATACATATAATCCAATGTCATAATCAACTAAAATCCTAATCATCATCATCATGATCATCATCATCATCAGCAATATCATGATCATCCTGATCTTCCTCATCCTCATCGTCATGATCACCCTGTGACGATCGAGATCGTCCCTCCTGTGTTTGTCTCTCCACCTCATCCATATTTGTCTCCCCATAATACTCTTGTATTACATATAACAAACATAAATCAATAAAATAATTAAAACATTCATAACAACAAAATAATTATATAAAAATTAAAAATACTCACAAAGGCATCAGGATGATCTTGTATATACTCGCCCAAACGCCGATATCCAAAATGTGTAGCATACTCAATCTCGTGTTTCGTAGGATATCGGCCATAATCCTTTCGCTCCAATGAAACAAATAAAAAACATTAGTTGCTTGCATTTTAACTAAAATAAAAAATATACTCACAATAACACATATACTTACAAACGTAGCTACAAAACCATTATGGCCCATTTGGCCTAAGTGCGATGTGTGGCCCGACTCCACTCTCTTCTTTGCAGCAGCCTGTTTATTCAAGAAAAAAAATACATAAATTAAATGTAAAAAATTACTAAAATATATAAAAATTATAAATATAAAATATTAATTTGTGTACCTTCTGCTGAGGAAATGACTCCTGAAGACGTAGCTGTCTACGAAAAAACTGTCACGACTCAGGTGGTATGTTAGCTCGCCTCTTATTTTTTTCGACCATACAATATCTCCTGTTAATTTAATCTCAAACAGAAAAAAAAGTCAGAATACATACACATATATACACACACATACACATACACATCCACATACCCACATACACATATACATGCAAACATATACGCATGCATATATGTATACATATACACATATACATACATATAACATAAACACACATATACATATCCACATATATACGTACACACACATGCATGCATATACACTCATTCATACAAAATACATGCATTTATCCCACAATAATATGTAGTTGTGTATATGTGAATATGTGTGTATGTGTAAATGTGTATATGTGAATATGTGTGTATGTGTAAATATGTATATGTGAATTTTTTATTTATGTAGATAATCAAATTATTAATATCAAATACCATTATTTGTAGATTCTGATCAATCAGATGGAACTCCACCACCGTCTCCTCATCGTGCAATGACTTTATACTGTAAGTATATGAAATATTTAATTTTAACTATATTTGATGGATACATAACTTATATTTTTTTTTATGTTTCTTATGATGTGCAGATTCTGATCAATAAGAGGGTATTCCACCACCTCCTACCCATGCAACGACTTCACATGTGTCCTCCGATAGGAATTATGATGAATTTTACTATCAAGAGCATATTATATGTTGGTGTAACTCTTGTTATGGCACGTATCGAAGACCACGATTGGAATGTATTCAACATGAGGCAGAGTATGGTACTTTTGAGCGTGCACCATCACCTAGTCAACATGATAATGCTTGGGTATGTATTTTCTATATATATTAATGTCATTATTTTATTTAAAAACCATGTATAAAATCAAATTAATATTGATATACAGGAATACTTGCTCGATGATGATGATGATGATGATTTTTCTCATAATGTTAATATACCTCGTACACGTCATGGACTTGCTGTTCATCAATTACAAGCAGAGGTTTCTAGAAATCCTCTACCTCCTGGTTTAGAGAATGAAACGGCTGGAGATTATCCATTGCCAGCTCGTGATCGTTCTTTAGTACAAACATATGATAGAAGAAGATATGGAGGATGGAATAGAGGACCACTTCCTTTAGATGGATAGGTTTTCAACTTTTGGGGTAATCGCTATATGATTGCTCCATCCACTATTACTAATGCTGGTCATGGTCTCTTTATTGTAGAGAATTTGTATGTGCCTCCGAACTCTGAAGTCACTCTTATGTCATTTTGTGGTCCTATATATGGATGGGGAGATTGGCATCGACTTTCACGTTATGTTCAAAGCATGAGTACTTATGGAATATGCTTGAACGTAGCATCCCTTACTAGTAGAAGGATTTTACATGCAGAAAATGAAAGATTATATATTGATGGAAGACCTTACACACATGGAAATATAGCAGGTTTAATAAATAGTAGTCGAGGGTTACATAATAGTTCAAGGACTAATTGCACATTTGAGGAGCGTGAAAATAGTCATGAATCACCATACATGAGTAGAGATGTATCAAGATACATAGTTGTCAATGCTATTACTACATTACATGCTGGTAATGAACTATTAGTGAATTATGGATGGCGTAGACCTCCAAGAGCACCTTTTAGCTAGAAAGAATAAAAATTTTCTATCCATATTTAATAAGTTATATACTTAATTTTATATTTGAAGTTTAATTTTTATTCATTTATGGAATACTAATGAGTTTTATTTATATGTGTAGATTCCAACGTATGATGTTGATGATATTCGTCCACAGCATTCACAATTACCAGTAAGACCTCATTTATCAGAAGCTTCCATGAGGAGGCTACGCAAAACTAATCCTGTGCAATATGCAAAGTTGAAAGATCTATATTCAAAAGACGATAAAGTACAAGATTTGTGTGACAATGATGAAGATGATGGCATGGCAGATTTTATTGAGGATTGGTATCAAAATGACAGTGAGAGCATGGATATTTCTAAAAATGAGAAATATCTTCGAGAGGAATGTCTAAAGCATGTATATGAAGGAAGTCGTTTGACACGACTAAGTGCGAGCTTACTTATTCTCAACCTTCAAAATCGTTTTGGATGGAGTAATGTATCTGTTTCGACACTATTAAGGTATAAATTTCAATTTTCTATCTATTTTTATATATATATATGCATAAATATATATATATATATATATATATATAGATACATGCAGGTTTTTATTCTTACTTTAGATAAGGTAAGAACAAGAACTTGAATTGAATGGAAACTTTTTGTCCACGCATCTTTTAAAACTATTAATGCATCTTTCCAAATATTCGCAATGGTGACTTGGATGAATCGCATGCACAGAGGTTACTCAAGAGACAGCAATCTGATTATAATGGAGTAGTCCACTTTGTATCCTAAAGTTCAGATGCTCATCATTGACATGCAAGAGGTTTACTGCATACCCGAGAAATCCTGCTCTATCTTGAGTAACCTCTGTGCATGCGATTCATCCAGGATACGATTGTTTGGATGGCAGGATACGATTGTTTGGATGGCAGGATACGATTGTTTGTTTTGGAGGATATGAATGATTTGTCGATTCACACATATGTTCAGTTTGAAAGTGTGAATCGACAAATCATTCAATGAAGGTACATACTTCATATCATCCAAAACAAACAATCGTATCCTGCCATCCAAATTTTGCGTAAATATTTTGAAAGATGCATTAATAGTTTTAAAAGATGTGCGGACAAAAAGTATCTATTCAATTCAAGTTCTTGTTCTTACCTTATCTAAAGTAAGAATAAAAACCTGCATGTATATATGTATATATATTTATTTACCTTTTTTAATATATCTTTTTTTGATAAACTTATAGGTTATTATCTGAAAAGTTTTTACCAAGTCAAAATATTCTTCCTACCTCACATGATGAAATGAAGAAGATAATCAACAATCTTGGTATAGATTATCAATGTATACATGCATGTCCTAACGATTGTATTTTATATAGAGGTGAATATGCAGACTCTTTGACATGTCCCAAATGTCAATCTCCTCGATATAAGGGTGAAGAAGGTAAAATCTCGAAAAAGGTATTGAGACATTTTCCATTGGCTCCACGGATTAGACATATGTTTCAAAGCCCTGAATTATCAAAGCTTTTGACTTGGGGACATGATCACAAAAGTACTGATGGAATAATCAGAATTCCTCATGATAGTGTTGCTTTTCAGCATATTGATTCTACATGGCCTGAATTTGCACAAAATCCACAGAATCTAAAGTTAGGAGTTGCATTAGATGGGGTTAATCCATTCTCCATGAAATCCAGTAAATGGTCAACATGGCCAGTGGTAGTCATAAACTACAATCTTCCGCCATATCTTAGCATTAAAAAGGAACATTTAATGCTTTCACTTTTAATCCCAAGCAAAAGACAAGTTAAAGATATGAATGTATATCTTGCTCCTCTCATTGACGATCTTCAAGAGTTATGGAGAGGTATTAATGTCATTGATGTATCGAAAAGCATCACTGAAAGACATATTACGATTCGTGGTATTGTGGCTTGGACTATTCACGATTTTCCTAGATATGGCATTTGTTCAGGTATTGATGTAATTTTTTTATTCAATATGCATGTAAATAAATATGATTTAATCTAATTATATTTTTATCATTTTCCATGATACAGGAATATCTACTAAGGGTTATAAAGCTTGTCCATATTGTGGTGATTGGTTGAGATCAATCTATAGTAAGAATCTCAACAAAAATATTTATCTTCGACATCGACGATTCTTGCCTGATGATCATCCATTAAGATCTAAAAGAGAAGCGATACATTTTAATGGAAAGCTTGAAACAGGCCAGTATCCAAAACCTATGATGCCTATGGATTGGTATAAAAAATGGACAGATGGACCTCTGATAGATCCAGAAGCAGAAATCTTCAGTGATGATTCAGATAATGAGTATGTGAACAGAGGTAAAGGGAAATTGGCACTCGCAGAGAACATATCAATATGGTATTCTTTGGAGTATTGGAAAGAGTTAAAAGTATGTCATCTTCTTGATCCTATGCATATATTAAAAAATATTGGTTATTCACTATGGCAGCATCTTCTTGGACTAAAAGATACCACAGCATCAAGGAATGATTTGAAAGATAAAAAATCCAAACCAAAGTTATGGCCAGTTTTTGATAGACATCGACAAGAAACAACTTATGCATCTGCTCCTTGGGTACTTACAACAAAAGAGATACAGACTATCAACAATAGAATTCAATTGATCAAGACTCCTACAGGATATGGAGCATCGTTTCAAAACATGTTTACTATGGATGATAAGAGCTTATCTGGGTTAAAGATCCATGACTGGCATAACTTTTTGAAACATATTTTACCTTTGGTTATCGATGGATGTACAACAAAAGGAGTACGAGATGTGATCTATCGTCTTGGATCACTTATAAGGTAATTATGATACTTTTATATTTAATATGTATGAATATTGGATATCTTTTATTTTTTAATTAACTTCTTTATAATTGTTTTTATGATTTGTATAGGTGGATTACATCCAAAGAGATCGATAAAAATTCGATCCCACAAAAAAAACGTGAATGCAAAGAGCTACTATGTTTGATGGAAAAAGAAATTCCTACTTCATTTTTTGATATTCAGGTTCATTTACTAGTCCATCTTGTAGATGAGATAGAGATTGCTGGTGTTTTCAACACTCGATGGATGTTTTGGGTCGAGCGATTTATGGGAATACTAAAAGGTTACGTGCGACAAAGAGCAAAACCAGAAGGATCCATGGCAAAGGGTTGGATGCTTGAAGAGTGCATGTATTACGTTAGTGAGTACCTTGAAAGAGTTCATGAAGAAGCTCCACGTGCATGGACCAACGAGTCTTCTTCAAAAATAACAGATGACGTATCATCAGGTAAGGGGGTTCCATTCTTATTTACATTTCAAGAAAAAAATGATGTTTCTACTTTTGTAGCATATAATAGCGAATGCATGCAAGCATTCCTTAGCAAGTACGAGGAACTTCAAAGTCTTCGAAGTAAATGGCGAAAAAACAAAAGATCTAGATGTAATCTCGATAATAATGAGATTACAGATATACCTTCTTTCACGGATTGGCTATATAGTCGTTTGCAACGCGCCAACGCAAATAATGAAGAAATCTCAGATGAGCAAAGAGAGTTAATGATAGGTTGTGAATGAAAGGTAATTTTATTAAAATATATATTTTATTTTTTTCATATATGTATGTTAGTTTCTATTTACTAATTGAATTTATTTTGCAGGCTCGAATGTTCACTAATATGTGGGCTTTTGGACAGCATATTAGAATCAAAGCCATTGATTCTTTACGTAAAACAGAGGATTCTAGTATTGTTGCTTGTTTCAAGCAACTATCACGTGCTAGCTCAAAAGACACGAACCTTATAGATAGCGAACTTGGTTACGTAGGAACTATTGTTGGTATCTACAAAATTTCATTTCGTACATTCAAACAGGTAGAAAAAAGTTTATATATTTTTTTTAGAGTTAGTTATTTTTTTAAGCACTTAATAATGGGACGTTTTTGTTGTTATATATTGTGATAGGTCATTTTCAAGGTTGACTGGTATCGAGCGGAGTATAAAGGTAGTAATTCTACAATAAGAAAGGAATTATCTGGGTTTTGGGCAATTGATTCTTCCAAGGTAATGCGATCTACTAAAGAACCATATATTCTTCCTAGGCATATTGAACAAGCATTTTTTTATAAAAACCCAGATGCTCATCCTTGGTGGCAAGTCATTCATGTGCAACCTAGAGGTAGGTCATTGTTTGAACAGTATATTGTTAGACAGATTGAAGAAAGTCCTCTTGATGATTCAGCATCAGATACTGATACATCAACATCTGGAATAGAAATTAGACTCATTATACGTGATAATGATACTAATCTTTTTGATGAAGAGGATAATTCTCTACATGCTGATTCTACTGATGAGGAAGAGGAATTACCATAAATAGATATTAATCCACCAATAGATGATGTGATTCATGAGAACATAGATTTAACAATAGAAGAAAAAAATGAAATCAATAAGGATAATGAAGATGAGACTATATTGATGTCTTACCAAAATGATGGCAATAATGAAAACATATGAGTAGATTAGATAGTAAATTCTACTCTAGTTATCGATCAATAACTTGAAGCTTCTGAATGGATATCAGATAATAGGTTTTTTTTATTAACTTGAATAACGATGAATCCTACTAGAGAGATGAAATCATGTTCTTCTAAGTTAGAACATGAAGCTCGGGGGTATGCCTAATTATTTTATATATAGCTTTATCTTCGAGGAGTAAATTTTTATCATGTATGTATGCATATGTGTGTGTATTTATGTGTATTATATGTATACATATGTTAGTATGCATATATATGTATTTCATGTTATGTATGTGTTTGCATGTGTGTGATATATGTATACATGTGTTAAATATGCATATGTGTATATATGCATATGCATTTATGTAAAATATTCATGTATTCATGTACGTAATATATGCAAGTGTTTATAATTGTGTACATGTATATATGTATATGTGTCTATGTGTAAATATGTACATGTAAATATGTATGCATGTATATATATATGTTTATGTGTGCATGTAGGCATGTACATGTATGTGTAAATATGTACATGTAAATATGTTAGTATGTATATATATATTTATGTGTGCATTTAGGCATGTATGTGTGATGCATAATATATCTACTCCATTTTATATTTATGTATCCTATCTACATGATGTGTATATATCTTTACATATATTATGATCCTCGTTGATTTGAGTAGCTATTTATAGAGGCATAAGGTTGGGAGGAGAGACATCTCTCTAGTAGTCGGAGGTGTACATATACTTCAAACATATGGCTAAAAGGTTGAATTAGAGTTTTTAAATTAGGGATTTCAAAACCCTAATATCGAGATTAGTGTTCTCTCTCTCTCTCTCTCTCTCTCTCTCTCTCTCTCTCTCTCTCTCTCTCTCTCTCTCTCTCTCTCTCTCTCTCTCTCTCTCTCTCTCTCTCTCTCTCTCTCATATACATACATACCGTGCATTGTCGCGATGATGAGCCATAAGTGTCCGCATCTCTTTTAAACACCACTTAAGCGACCACCCTATCCCAAACTCCGTCTCAAGTGAACTGAGCACGTACTTTTTATCCCTCTCATCATGCTCACTACAAAAATAAAAAACATAATGTAAATAAAACATAAGATATATATTTCAATTTATATGTAAAACTTTTACTTACTTCCACGGTAAGTGGATAAAGCGCAGGTAAGAGTCGCATAGTGCGCGCATTCTCCTCTTGAACTCCAATCCATTTCCTATGTATACAATGTTCCCCTCTGGCTCTATGTCGCACTCTAGTCCTAACGTGCCTATGCATGTCCTCATAGGCAATGTCTCTGCTCTGCTATCACGTGTTGGAGGTGGTATAGGTGTCCTGAAAATAGATAGATAGAAATAAATAAAAATATTTGTTATAATATCATTAAAAAAGTTTATGAAAAAAAACATACCTATGAGCAGATAGCTCTCTTCCTGCGTGTGGAGCCGCAGAAGAGCCCTCGTCTGATCCCGTAAGCATCTGGATCGTATAATCCAGCTCCTCATCAGACATCTCTGCGTAGTCCCGCATTATGGCCCCTAGAGTATCAGACGGAACTCTTGCTCTCATAAGACTTTTTATGAGAGTGAGTTTCGCCTTTCTCTCTCTACTGGGATCCATAATACCTAACATATAAAACAAAATGGTTAGAAATCAATATATATACGTGTACATATGTAAATGTGTATGCATTAAGTATGTGTATGTATGCATGTGTGTGTGTGTGTATGTATGTGTGTGTATATGTGTGTATGCATGTGTATGTGTGTGTATGCATCATTATGTGTATATGTGTCTATGTGTGTATGTGTGTGTATATGTATGTGTGTATGTATGTGTATATGTGTGTGTGTATGTATGCATGTACCTATGTATGTATGTATGCATATGCATATGCATTATGTATGTATATATATGCATGTATGTGTATGTGTGAGTATGAGTGTGTATGTGTTTATGTATATGTATGTATCTATGTGTGTGTATGTGTCTATGTGTGTATGTGTATGCATGTAGGTATGCATATGTGTGTATATGCATATGTATGTGTGTGTATGCATCATTATGTGTGTCTATGTATGCATGTGTATGTGTGTATGCATCATTACGTGTGTATGTGTCTATGTGTGTATTTGTGTGTGTATATGTGTTTGTATGTGTGTATGCATGTGTATGTGTGTGTATGCATCATTATGTGTGTAAGTGTCTATGTGTGTTTGTGTGTGTGTATATGTGTGTGTGTGTGTGTCTATGTGTATGTGTGTGTGTCTATGAGTGTGTATGTGTTTATGTGTATGTATGTATCTATGTGTGTGTATGTGTGTATGTGTGTATGTGTATGCATGTATGTATGCATATATGTGTGTATGCATGTGTATGTGTGTGTATGCATCATTATGTGTGTATGTGTCTATGTGTGTATGTGTGTATGTATATGTGTGTGTTGTCTATGTGTATGTGTGTGTGTCTATGAGTGTGTATGTGTTTATGTATATGTATGTATCTATGTGTGTGTATGTGTCTATGTGTGTATGTGTATGCATGTATGTATGCATATGTGTGTGTATGCATATGTATGTGTGTGTATGCATCATTATGTGTGTCTATGTATGCATGTGTATGTGTGTATGCATCATTATGTGTGTATGTGTCTATGTGTGTATGTGTGTGTGTATATGTGTTGGTATGTGTGTATGCATGTGTATGTGTGTGTATGCATCATTATGTGTGTAAGTGTCTATGTGTGTTTGTGTGTGTGTATATGTGTGTGTGTGTGTCTATGTGTATGTGTGTGTGTCTATGAGTGTGTATGTGTTTATGTGTATGTATGTATCTATGTGTGTGTATGTGTCTATGTGTGTATGTGTATGCATGTATGTATGCATATATGTGTGTATGCATGTGTATGTGTGTGTATGCATCATTATGTGTGTATGTGTCTATGTGTGTATGTATATGTGTATGTTGTCTATGTGTATGTGTGTGTGTATATGAGTGTGTGTGTTTATGTATATGTATGTATCTATGTGTGTGTATGTGTCTATGTGTGTATGTGTATGCATGTATGTATGCATATGTGTGTGTATGCATATGTATGTGTGTGTATGCATCATTATGTGTGTCTATGTATGCATGTGTATGTGTGTATGCATCATTACGTGTGTATGTGTCTATGTGTGTGTGTATATGTGTTTGTATATGTGTATGCATGTGTATGTGTGTGTATGCATCATTATGTGTGTAAGTATCTACGTGTGTTTGTGTGTGTGTATATGTGTGTGTGTGTCTATGTGTATGTGTGTGTGTTTATGAGTGTGTATGTGTTTATGTGTATGTATGTATCTATGTGTGTGTATGTGTCTATGTGTGTATGTGTATGCATGTATGTATGCATATGTGTGTGTATGCATCATTATGTGTGTATGTGTCTATGTGTGTATGTATATGTGTGTGTTGTCTATGTGTATGTGTGTGTGTATATGAGTGTGTATGTGTTTATGTATATGTATGTATCTATGTGTGTGTATGTGTCTATGTGTGTATGTGTATGCATGTATGTATGCATATGTGTGTGTATGCATATGTATGTGTGTGTATGCATCATTATGTGTGTCTATGTATGCATGTGTATGTGTGTATGCATCATTGCATGTGTATGTGTGTATGCATCATTACGTGTGTATGTGTCTATGTGTGTATGTGTGTGTGTATATGTGTTTGTATGTGTGTATGCATGTGTATGTGTGTGTATGCATCATTATGTGTGTAAGTGTCTATGTGTGTTTGTGTGTGTGTATATGTGTGTGTGTGTGTCTATGTGTATGTGTGTGTGTTTATGAGTGTGTATGTGTTTATGTGTATGTATTTATCTATGTGTGTGTATGTGTCTATGTGTGTATGTGTATGCATGTATGTATGCATATGTGTGTGTATGCATGTGTATGTGTGTGTATGCATCATTATGTGTGTATGTGTCTATGTGTATATGTGTGTAGGTATATGTGTGTGTTGTCTATGTGTATGTGTGTGTGTCTATGAGTGTGTATGTGTTTATGTATATGTATGTATCTATGTGTGTGTATGTATCTATGTGTGTATGTGTATGCATGTATGTATGCATATGTGTGTGTATGCATATGTATGTGTGTGTATGCATCATTATGTGTGTCTATGTATGCATGTGTATGTGTGTATGCATCATTACGTGTGCATGTGTATGTGTGTATGCATCATTACGTGTGCATGTGTCTATGTGTGTATGTGTGTGTATATGTGTGTGTGTCTATGTGTATGTGTGTGTGTTTATGAGTGAGTATGTGTTTATGTGTATGTATGTATCTATGTGTGTGTATGTGTCTATGTGTGTATGTGTATGCATGTATGTATGCATATGTGTGTGTATGCATATGTATGTGTGTGTGTATGCATCATTATGTGTGTCTATGTATGCATGTGTATGTGTGTATGCATCATTACGTGTATGTGTCTATGTGTGTATGTGTGTGTGTATGTGTGTGTGTCTATGTGTATGTGTGTGTGTCTATGAGTGTGTATGTATTTATATGTATGTATGTATCTATGTGTGTGTATGTGTATGCATGTATGTATGCATATGTGTGTGTATGCATATGTATGTGTGTGTATGCATCATTATGTGTGTATGTGTCTATGTGTGTATGTGTGTGTATACATTATGACAGTGTATGTAAGCATGTGCATTATGTATGCATATAAGTATGTATGTATGCATATGCATATGCATTATGTATGCATATGCATATGCATTATGTATGCATATGCATATGCATTATGTATGCATATGCATATGCATTATGTATGCATATGCATTATGTATGCATATGCATATGCATTATGTATGCATATGCATTATGTATGTATATGCATATGCATTATGTATGCATATGCATATGCATTATGTATGCATATGTGTGTGTGTGTGTGCATATGCATGTAAGTATGTATGTATGCATATGTGTGTGTGTATGCATATGCATGTAAGTATGTATGTATGCATATGCATATGCAATATGTATGCATGTATGTGTATATGTGTGTATGCATATATGTGTGTGAATGTGTGTGTGAATGTGTGTGTACATGTGTCTGTATGTGTGTATGCATGTGTATGTGTGTGTATGCATCATTATGTGTGTATGTGTGTGTATGTGTGTGTATGTGTGTGTATGTGTGTGTGTGTCTATGTGTATGTGTGTGTATCTATGAGTATGTATGTGTTCATGTGTGTGTATGTGTCTATGTGTGTATGTATCTGTGTGTGTGTGTGTATGTATCTATGCATGTGCATTATGTATGCATGTAAGTATGTATGTACATTGTATGCATATGCATATGCATTATGTATGCATATGTATGCATGTATCTGTTTATGTGTGTATGTCTCTCTATGTGTGTGTATGCATATATGTGTGTGTATGTGTGTATGTGTGTGTATATGTGTCTGTATGTGTGTATGCATGTGTATGTGTGTGTATGCATGTGTATGTGTGTATGTGTCTATGTGTGCATGTGTGTGTATATACTATATGTGTGTGTGTCTATGTGTATGTGTGTGTACCTATGAGTGTGTATGTGTCTATGTGTGTGTATGTGTTTATGTGTGTATGTGTATGCATGTATGTATGCATATGTATGTGTATGCATGTGTATGTGTGTATGCATCATTATGTGTGTATGTGTCTATGTGTCTATGTGTCTATGTGTGTATGTTCTATGTGTGTATGTGTTTGTGTATATGTGTGTGTATGTGTGTGTGTCTATGTGTATGTGTTGCTATGCGTCTATGAGTGTGTATGTGTTTATGTGTGTGTATGTGTCTATGTGTGTGTATGTGTCTATGTGTGTATGTGTCTATGTGTGTGTATGCATGTATGTATGCATAGGTTTGTGTATGTGTGTGTATGCATTATGTATGTGTATGTATGCATATGCATTATGTATGCATATGTATGCATGTATGTGTATGTGTGTGTATGTCTCTCTATGTGTGTGTGTATGCATATATGTGTGTGTATGTGTGTATATGTGTGTCTATGTGTGTATGCATGTGTATGTGTGTGGATGCATCATTATGTGTGTATGTGTCTGTGTGTGTATATGTGTGTGTATGTGTGTGCGCATCTATGTGTGTGTATGTGTGTGCACGTCTATGTGTGTGTATGTGTGTGCGCGTCTATGTGTATGTGTGTGTGTCTATGAGTGTGTATGTTTGGATGTGTGTGTGTATGAATGTGTGTCTATGAGTGTGTATGTTTGGATGTGTAAGTGTATATGTGTGTCTATGTGTGTATGCATGTGTATGTGTGTGAATGCATCATTATGTGTGTCTATGAGTGTGTATGTTTGGATGTGTGTGTGTATATGTGTGTCTATGTGTGTATGCATGTGTATGTGTGTGAATGCATCATTATGTGTGTATGTGTCTATGTGTGTATGTGTGTGTATATGTGTGTGTATGTGTGTGCACGTCTATGTGTATGTGTGTGTGTCTATGAGTGTGTATGTGTTTATGTGTGTGTATGTGTCTATGTGTGTCTATGTGTCTATGTGTCTATGTGTGTATGTATGCATATGTGTGTATGTGTGTGTATGCATGATGTATGCATATGTGTGTGTATGCATCATGTATGTGTATGTATGCATGTGCATTATGTATGCATGTGCATTATGTATGCATATGCATTATGTATGTGTATGTATACATGTGAATTATTCATGTATATGTGTGTGCATGTGTATGCATTATGTGTGCATGTGTGTATGTGTATGCATTATGCATTGTGTATGTGTGTATATGTGTGTGTATTTGTGTGTATGTGTGTGTGTCTATGCGTATGTGTGTGTGTCTATGCATGTATATGTGTGTGTACATATGTATGTGTGTGTAAGTGTGTGTGTGTGCGCATACCTGCCAATGGTCTCGCTCTCTCTCTCTCCCTCTCGCGCGCGCTCTTTCTCTCTCTCTCTCTCTCTCGGTCTCTCTCTTCTTGCTCGCGTCCAAGTCCCGGCACAAAAGTGCCGGGAGAAATCAAAATTTTTTTTTTACATTCCAGAGCGTCTCATATGTGACGCTCTGCAGTTTGCCAATGTCGTTAAATTCGTCGCTAGGCAGCGACGGTGATAGCGACGCTTTTTAAGTAGCGTCGCTTATGCGACGAGGGTCGGGCAAAAAAAAAAATTCCTACCGTCGCTTATGCGACGACTTCATCGCATAAGCGACGGTTCCCGTTTTTTTCCCGATTCGGGGGCGTCGCTACACCCCCCTTTTTCTTGTAGTGCATGCTATTTCAATGTATACACTAATACTAAATCACCTTCCTTTAAAACCTTATCTTTAATATGTGCATTGTAATAGGCTTTTTGGTTCCTTTTAGCTGCATAAATTCTTGCCATAGCTTGTAATCTTGTTTCATGTAGTTTTTCAATTTGGTCCAATTGTTGAGATAGTTCATGGCTTGTCCATTCGTTCTATTGTGCTATACGTAGGGTAGGAACTAGAAAATCAGTTGGTAGAATTGCATTCTTCCCATATACCAAATTAAATGGGGTAGTTCCAATAGCAGTCTTCTAAGCCACACAGAAGGCCCGAATTGCATGATGCAATTGTTTGTCCCAATCCGACCTTCCGTTGTTGACTATTTTGGTCAAGACTGCACAATAATTTACTAGAACTTTCAGCCTGGCCATTGGCTTGGGGGTGGTAAGGGGCTGATTTTTCGTGAATCACAAGAAATTGATTCATCACTGATTCTATCACTTCGTTGATGAAGTGTGTTCCCTATCAATCACAATTTCTATTGGCAATCCAAAGCGAGTAAAGATATTTTCAAAGAGGAATTTAGCTCTAGTTTGTGCATCATTTTTCCTCGTTGCTTTTGCTTCTAGCCATTTTGTTAGATAATCAGTGGCCACTATTATATATTCGGCGTGTGATCCTTTTGCTGGAGGATTTATAGGTGCTATGAAGTCAATGCCCCATTTGGAAAAGGCTCTTGCATAGATCATGGGTCTTATAGGCATGTCATCTCTTCTTATAGGATACTTGGCTCTTTGGCACACCTCACAACTTTGTACGTATGTGCCAGAATCCATGTGTAGAGTTGGCCACCACAAGCCTTGTAGCTCAGTGATGAGTAGCACCTCCTTTAATGTCAATCCGGGAAGACGTGAGGATGGTATGAAGACCACAAGCAAGTGGAAGCACAAGTGCGTGAGTGAGAAGCACACAAGCATGCACACACATACACACACACGCACACACACGGCAAGACAAAGAGTGAGAAGCAATGGAGTTCTTAGATTACTTTCAAAAAGCTCTTACAAGTTCATTTCAATTACAAGCTCATCTCAAAAATGAGCTCTCTAGCTCTATTTATAGTTTTTGACTAGGTTTTGGCCTTGTCCAGACCTAGTGTCCGGCCTAGTTAAAAATTAGGTTCCCTACCCTATTTGGAGGTTCAAACGAAGTCTAAAAAATGTGAAAACTGACAGGTAGATACTTCTAAAGCTCCTCAAGCTCAAGGACTCCTTGGCTTGCACAAAATGGAGCTACAAAAATGTGAAATGGTATTTACAAGGGTTTTTAGTGATGAAAATCACTATTGTTGTAGGGATTTCTTCTAACATTTTGATATACATTTCCTGGAGCTCCCTACTTTCTCCTTCTCCTTGTGTCCACCTCTCTTATGTGCATAAATGTCTTGAAAAAATATTGGCCTACTTGCCAGATCGTCGTTGACTGCTCTGTCTGCTTGTACTTTCTCTTCTCTTTGACTCCCTTCTTAATCTTCCTTGCCTAGTGAGTCCTTCAGTTCCAACACCCCCCCCTCTCTCGCGTCTGTCGTCCCTGACAGACCCTTGTTGCTGGGAGTGTTGGATGTAATATTCCACAACCTGAGTGGCAAGCTGATGTTCTTGTATGCGTAGTCCTCTGGCCAAGTCTGTCATCATACGATCCCAATCAATTGGTCCTGGAATGTCCGGATGTGGCAGACGTAACTGATCTGCATGGATCGCTTGTTCTACTGTGAATAGATGTAGCAAATGTGTGGGTCTGGGAATGAAAATTTCTGAATGATATTCCCAGAATCCGTAGAGAACATTTCCTCAAATGTCTGCTTGAAGCATGCAGGTAAGTACTTTATTCGTGCATGCCAGGCAAAGATTATAGTAACCGAGGGAGTCTGGCTCATGTCGTAGACTAAATCCTTGTTACCTTGAGAGAATCCAGGGGCAGAGATGTATGGAGCTTGTACATTCCGAAAGGTTTTGAAGACAATGGTCATGAGCTCGAATATCTTCATACACATTTTTGCTGCTATGTCGGGTACATTATTTAGACGTGTAGACCAGTGCCGAATTGTTGATATCATGTAGGCTACGGTTGGGGTCCCTCGAGGTGGAGCAAAATATGGGTAGTTAACCCAAGCCGAGCATTCTTTATTGTTGCGTACCTTGATCGCAAATGCTTGCCAAGATCTGCAACGTACCATTGGGCAATAGCATGGATTATACTTGATATACAGTGGCATGGTTGCCCAGGTGCTCATCATCTCAAGGTAATCGGTTAGTAGGCGTGCACGCCAATTAGGCTGGAAAATCGAGCCCGCACGCGCATCTATCGGTAAGTCCTCTGGCTCAAATTGAGTGGCAAATGTGGGCTCCTTCCCTATATGTCTTTTAACTTCTGCATTATAATCATGTAGCAAGACAAAATAAGGCATGTATTGCGACTCTGATGTTGTGATTAACCGTTGGTGGGATAGGTTCTGAAAGTAAGAAGACCGAAGGACAGTTTCTTCCAGATTTGTGAGAGATTGCATTTGCACATCAACGCGATCATCATGAGTCTTACCCACTTTCTCGACCCTTTTGACCCAATCTGGAACTTGAATTTCTAAAGTGTCCTGTCCTTCCTCTGTAGTCCGACCACCGGGTGTTGGCATTGGCTCGTACGGCTCTTCATAGCTGTCATCGACGGGGATTTCCACTACTGTTTCAGGTTCTGGTTCTTCAGTGGGCGAGGATGGCCTTTCATATAGTAAGAGGCGTGCTTGGAGTTTTGCCACCAGTTTCTGGAGGGTCTCTACTTCTTCTGTAGAGTGTTGCAAGATTACCGGCTCCTATTGAGCTGTGGGGGCACTGGCTATCTGTTTCTTTAGGTCTGCACATTAAGTCTCTAACTTTTCATATGACTCCAAGAAATTTGCATGCTCCTCAAGTAAGATGCGAATGTCTTCCGATGGGACTGCTCTATATTTGGTAGGGCTAATGGTTGCTCCTACAGTTCCTTCCATAGCCGCTTCAAAGTTGTCTTGGTTTTGTTGTTGAAGTCTCTTGTTCTCTTCTAGTGCTGCTTCCATATGCTTCCTTAATAGCCCAAGGTTGCGTCTGAGTGTAGCATTAGATATCATTTGCGCTTGGAGCACTGTTTCTAGTTCCTTGACTGCTTGATCATCTACTGTTGATGTCTTTGATTCCAATTCGGAGTGAGCCTGCTGTAAGGTGGTATGCTCGGTTAGGAGCGTTTGGTAATCAGCTTCAAGAGTGGTGACTCTAGCTTGCAGACGTTGAGATTCTGCCTGGAGGGCAGCAGTGCTTTCTTCCAATTGATGGTATTCTTGTTGTAGTTGATGTGCACACTGAAGTAATGTATTGAACGTGCTATTTACATTATGAGATGCAAGGGGAAAAGTTTGAAATGCAGGGGAGGTGGGATTGGGTAGGGGGGTAGTGAATGATGTGTGTGCCAATGATGTGAGTGGTGAGGTGGGGGGTAAGGGAGGGGGAGATGGTGGAATCGTGGGGAGAGGTGCTGTGGTTGGTGAAATGTCCATTGGGTCAGACAAGGTGGTGTGTACAGGGGCTACCATGTAGGTGGGTATGGTAGGTGAAGTGAGTGTGGTGTTCGTGTAAATTGATGTCGTTGCGAACATCGGGGAAATGTGCCTCTGAAACATTGGAGAGCGGATGAACTGCTCCACAAAGGATGGGTATTGGGGTGGTGAGGTCAGGTTGAAAGAGGTGTAGGGGCCAGATGGGAAGTGAGGGTCATGGAATGGAGGTACCGGTAGTGGGGAATAGGCTGGGAAACACAGGGTGCCTTCGGTGGGTGCCGGGTTTCCAACCACACTTGGAATTATGGGATGGCCAGTTATGGGTTCAGAGGATAGAAGGGTTGAAGTGTACAAGGGATTGTGACGAAGGAGAAGAGGGTGTCTTGTGAGGTGGGTTCTCGAAATGAGAATGATGTGAATGAGGATGGGTTATAAGTGAAGGTAGAGGTGATGACTATCGTTTCTTCCATGGTGGGAGGTGGTGGTGGGGGTGGAGAAGGTGGTGATGGAGGATGCTGGGGTGAGATGGGTGATGTCTGAACGAAGGTTTCAGCAGAGAGGTCAGTGGTGGTGGTGGGGGTAGCTGTGGTTTCAATGGGCACTTCTTGTTCTGTGACGGGTATCCTGATAGTCTCACCTGCTCGTGGTAATGTGTCAACTCTGCGTTTGTCATACCTCACGGACTGGCGGACTGCAGTGTGGACAGCCTCCGGAACTCCTAAAGATTCTGACACTAATTTGAGGGTGTCAATGAAATGTTGGTCCACCCCCTCATCTGATAGCATTTCTTGCATTAAAGCTTGACCTGATACCAGAGAGATTTGATGCCTTTCTTGTACTTCTTTGATTGTGTCGTATAACCTTTGTAGTTGAGCTGTATATGCAGGTGCACCTACAAGTTCTGGCACGTCTGGTTGCTCATCTTGATGCTCTTGATCATAATCCTCCTCATCTTCCTCCTGTTCTTCATCTTCCTCATCCTCTTCATCCACTTCAACTGTGGTGACAGGTACTTGGGAGGTTGTTGTCTGTGTTTGCACATTCTCCACTTGTTGTGCCTCTTCTGCCTCCAGCTCTACATCTTGTAATAATTGTTCAAAATCTTCATTCGTGAGTTCTTCCAAAGGTGCACCACTGGGAAATTCAAGATCGGTTGGGATAGGAGGGAATATCAAGGTAGAACCATCGGTGCTGCGTCTTGGAAGTCGGAGTATGAATGGTCGGACTCTTCGGGGTGGAGGGGTGACGTCTGGTGTTAGGGTGGCTCCACGTGGTTGAGCACATGGGACTTGGACAGTGCCTCTCATCTTCTTAGAAGGGGGTCCAGTGGATGTCCTGCCTCTAAACTGCTCTACACGATTCCACATTAGGGCCCGTTGAATAGGGATGTCATAAGCCAAACACCTATAAATGATTCTCGTTAGAGCACAGCAACCATATAAAACCTGTTTCCATGGCCATCGTTTGTGAGCTAGGTATATCTGATCAATTATCTAGTGGGGTAAGTTGATGGTGAGGCTCTGTGTCTCTGCCAGATACAAACTAAACCAAATCTTTTTGGGCGGCATGGTGAATCTATCTTGTGCAGGAAAAGCAAAGTGTTGCATGCACATGCGAAGGTGTATTGCAATATTAGGCGTCATGGACACCATGTCCTTGAGTTTGGTGAGGCTTCGATTCTTCATGTAATCCGGTACTAGGGTTTCCTTCTCTGTAGGAATATGCATTCCACGCATATCTAGAGCCTCTCTCACCAAGTTGTTTGATAGCCTGAACCTCTTGAGCTCATTCCCCTTTGTCAGAGATGGAATCACAAATGAGCTTGCACCTTTTGGGTTCTGGTTTGGAGTCAAGGTGTTGATGAGATAGTAGCATCACATGAAGTCAGGCTTTGGGAGCTGTGCACTGAAATATGCATCCAATCCTGCCTTTTCCCATATCGAACGTAGACCTTCTGCATTTTGTAACTTCTCGAATTCTCTTGTAAAGAAATGGTATTTGCCTTGCTTCCCATTGAAGTCCAACTCTGATTCCCATAGGTACGTTCCCTCACCCAAGGGTCCTTCCACTTCAGTAAACCAGTGGGAAGTCTTTCCTACGGGCATGGTGTGGCCACTGGGAGGGTCCGCAATAGGTATGATTTTGATGGCACGCAATTCTTCTGGTCTTTCATTTGTCTCACGCAAAACGGGTAAACTGTCTAAGTCCACCACTTGCTGGCTTGTTTCTGTTTGAGAGCTAGTTCCTACTGCCTCAGCCATGTTGAAAACTTCGCAGCTGGTTCTGTGAGAATATATGAATAAATGTTAACATTGCAATGGACACAAAAATGACACTGTGTCCCCTGTTACAACATTAACCTAAGGTTCGGGAGAGGTTAGGGGTTAATAAGTGCTCGGTGCTTGTGTGTGTAGTTAGGAATTGGGTAGACCTAAGAGCTAAGCGGAATGATGTGGTGTGAGAGTGAAGTAGTTAGTAGGTGGACATGGATTTACAATTGGGGTCCGGGGGTTTATTACAAGTTTTAGGTTGCCAAATGCAACGGATAGGTTTTGATTTTGACTTTGTGGAGGCTCTGGAGAGTGTGATAGGGTATTTACTTGAAAAATGGGGCTTTTTAGGGACCCATCTACAAGTGATTCTACTTGTGCTCCTGGAAGAATACGTGTTAGTGCGTGATGTGTAAGACTGGGCCTCAGATGTTCGCGTGAGTGAAACATGTTGTACAGGGTTTGGCCTTGGTGTAGCTATTTGAGCCCGCAAGCAAGCCTTAGGCACCCAGATTTGTCGTGATTGTGGGCTGGCCTTCATTGACTTCTTGGGTACCCAAATAGACTTCGCTTTCACAGAAGAATTTATGAAGGACTTCTTATTAGTGTTGCATTGTTGATTACTAATAAGAGGTTTTGGCCGTGGTGTTGGCCTGGTCGGAACAGGGTGTTCGCCTTTTCGCCTCCATACTTGTTTCCTCGGCTGAAACAATGTGCTTTGCTCCTTTTTTTGGCCTCCATTATAGGTAGCGTTCTGCTTCTTCTGTATTCGATCTGCCTTTGGTTGCTGCATCCCTCTGGCCTTTGGAACAGAAGGGAGTGCCTTCTTATCCCTGGCTCCGTTGTTGAGATTAGCCTCTTTCTGCATCATATAGTTTTGGACAAAAATAGCATTGTCAACTTCATGTGCGCCCCTGGAAGGACCAGGAGTTTGTGCCTTGCCTAGTTCCTTGAGTGCCTCATTTTCCAATTCAACTGTAATTGAGCTATGATCTACCCATACCTGAAGAAGTCCACTTCTTAGGTTGAGGTTGACTGCATGATCATAGATCCAGTCCTGACCCAAGACAAGAGGCTCAGTGAGGTCCTCATCTTGACACACTAGTACTTTGATTGTCATCACTTCGTCTTGAATCGAGATGGGAAGATCCACCTCGCCCATGCAAGGGGTTTCCACACCTCCCAATCCTATGAGATATGCTTCTAGGGGTTTTACCTCCAATTGCAGCTGCTGGCAATAAGAAAGCCGAACTACACTTGTGGCTGCTCCTGAATCAATTAAAGCTCTCACGCTTGTTGTGCTGTCTCTTTGTCCTATTTCTAGGGTCACAAAAGGTCGTCGATCCACTATCTTATGGGTACGTTCACCTGAAGCCTCACACATGGCCATGTGATAGCCTGGAGACTCTTGAGTGTCAATCATAGGCTGATCCCTCCCTTGTCTCCTCAACTTCATTCGTCTGATGCGCTCTAAGGCCTCTGCCTGTGCTTCTTCTCGAATTCGTTTTTCCTCCTCTTTACGTTGCTTAGCAGTATTGTGTCGACTTAGCATTTCCTCCGTGAGGGGTTCCTGATACAACTTGACTCTGCATCCGCTAATATAGTTTGGGAGAACATCACCCTCTAAAGTGGCTAGTTGTACTGCTCCACTCGTGGAGATCCTATTGATGATCATAGGTCCGTAGCCTCTATTTTCTAGCTTCCTTGCGTGTTGTTTCAATGTGTAGACTAAAACTAGATCTCCTGCTTTCAAGCCCTTATCCTTCACATGGGCATCAAAGTATGCCTTCTGTCTCTTCTTAGCTGCATATATCCCTGCAGCTGCTCTCAGTCTTGTTTCTCCTAATCGTTCAAGGTCAAAAAGTCTAGAGGAGAGTTCATGACCCGTCCATTCGTGCTCTTGTGCTACTTTCAATGTAGGTATTAAGAAGTCCAAAGGTAGCACGGCGTTTTGGCCAAATACCATCTGAAAGGGGGTGGCTTGGAGTATCGTTTTGTATGCGACTCGGTATGCCCAAACAGCATGGTGTAGCTGTTTGTCCCAATCAGAGCGTTTATTGTTTACTAATTTCGTCAGTACATTGCATAAGATCTTATTGGTGCTCTCAGCCTAGCCATTAGCTTGAGGGTGATAGGGGGCAGACTTCTTATGTACTACCAAAAATTCGTGGAGCAGATTTTCAATAACTTCATTCAAGAAGTGAGTGCCTCTATCGCTAACTAGCTCTATGGGTAGCCCGTATCTAGTGAATACATTCTCAAATAAGAACTTAGCAGTAGTCTGAGCATCGTTCTTTGTCGTAGCTTTTACCTCTACCCACTTTGTGAGATAATCCGTGGCCACAATGATATATTCAGCATGTGAACCCTTGGTTGGGGGATTAATAGGACCTACAAAGTCTATTCCCCACTTAGAGAATGCACGTCCACCCATCATAGGTTTCAGTGGCATCTCATCTTTGCGTATAGGATACTGAGTTCTTTGACACACATCACACCGTTTCACATAGGTATGTGCATCCATGTGAAGGGTTGGCCACCAGAAGCCCGCAAATAGTATTGCTTTGATCACCCGATCTGGTCCAAAGTGTCCTCCTGCTACACCTTGGTGAGCAGTTTCCAAGATCTTGAGATATTCACTTTCATGGACACATAGTCTCAGGTAACCATCTTTACCACGTTTGTATAGATTATCACCAATGAGTGAGTACTCTAGGGCTTCTTGTTCTAGACTTCTTTTCCTAACCAGAGTCATGTCTGGAGGGAATGTTTTCGTCCTCAGGAAGGATACTAGTGGTTCACTCCAATCTGGCACTATGGACATTTGATAAAGAGTGGCATGTTCCACAGGTGGTTTAGTGCAACAGATTGGGCATTCCTTGCACAACTTTTGGACATCAGCCTCCATAGTAGGCCAATGCACTCCGAGTCTCCTTAGTGTCTGTAGGGTTCGTTGTTTTGAGTAGTGTTGTTCTAATGCACCTACATGTGCTAATTGCAACCATTTAGCGTACTCATCCTCTTCCACACAACATGCCAAGATCCCTTGATCTGTGTGCTTGTACATACTTCCAGCCATGATGTGGTACTTTTGGGCTTTTACTACCTCTCTATCCTGCGTGTTTATTACTGGGTGGTTAGGTCCGTATGTCAACACTGGTACCAATGGCTTAGCCCACTGCGGCACCACTTCCAAATTAAACAAGTAAGCATCAGGAAGGTCATCTAACACTCCTTGTGGGGCTTCTCCCGATGTGAGCCTAGAAAGGTGATCTGCTCTCAAATGAGTCTTCCCTTTCCTTACCACAACCTCAAAATCATATTCCATTAGCAAGAGAAACCATCTTACTAATCTACCTGTGTTGCATGGCTTGTTTACCAAGTATAGTAGAGCTTGATGATCAGTAAAAAATTTAAACTTATTTGCAAGCAAATAATGTCTAAACTTTTTAACCGCATACACCATGCCTAAGCCTTCTCTCTCAGTAGTGGTGTAATTTCGTTCAGCTGCATTCAACTGTCTACTAGCGTAGGCAATTGGAAGATCCATATTACCTTCACCAGTAGGTTGCGCGAGTACACACCCAATAGCATAATTGGATGCATCCACATGAACATGGAATGGCTTGTTCCAATCTAGTGTGGTCAAGATTGGTGCTGAACATAATCTTCGTTTAAGCTCCTGGAAGGAATTCTCACATTCATCAGTCCATTCAAAGTTAGTCAGAAGTCCGTACATGGGCTTTGCAATGACAGCATACATGTGAATGAACCGGCGGTAGTAACCACAATGCCCCATGAAAGCTTGTACTTCCTTGACATTCCTTGGCCTAGGTAGCTCTACTATGGCTCTCACTTTCTCTTCATCAGTGGATATGCCATTCTTTGACACTATGTGTCCTAGAATCTTGCCTTGCTTGACCATAAAAACGCACTTTTCTGGGTTCAGGCAGACTTGATATTCTCTACATTTGTCAAAGATTTGTCTGAATTCAGGAATATGGGTTTTTCTAATGTTGGAATGAGCACAAAGATCATCAACATAGACTTCTAAATTCTTCCTCAGGAACTCCTTAAATACATGGCACATCAGCCTTTGGAAGGTTGCTGGTGCATTGGTAAGCCCAAATGGCATTACCCTAAAGGCGAATATGCCCCATTCTGTGGCAAAAGCTGTCTTATGTTGATCCTCTGGAGCTATGGCTACTTGATTGTAGCCCGAAAATCCATCAAGGAAGTTGTACACTTCCTTGCCTGCTACTCTTTCTAAGAGATGTTCTGTGATGGGAAGCGGATAATTATCTCGAATTGTGGCTGCATTAACCTTCTTTAAGTTAATGCATACACGTAATTTACCATTCTTTTGGGCACCACAACAATGGGGGATACCCATTCAGTGTGCTCAATTTCATAGATAAATCCAGCTTCAACCAGTCTATCTATCTCCTCTTTGATCTTGGCAGCGTAATTATCATTGTATGTATATGGCTTTTGCTTAGAGGGTTTGGCATCTGAGGTCATGGGGATGGTGTGTGAGCATATGTCGGGGTCCACACCTTTCAAGTCCTTGTAACTCCAAGCGAACACGTCTCTGTATTCTCTTAGCAAGGCTATCAATTCTTGCTCTTCTTCTTCCGTCAGGTCATGTCCTATGTAAGTGCATCTCTCTTCTCCCTCTTCCATGGCTACCACAATTTTCTTTGTGGTTTCTTTGTTATCATAGGCCTCTCCTGATTGTGCCTCTCGTTTAGGCATTCTGATCATGACTCTCCTGTCATCTATCTCATACTTCTTAAAATTTTCTGGTACCTCAAACAAAGATTCCTCCTCTTCTTGTGTGACTTCTTTCTTCTTCCTTTTCTTTCCTTCTTCCTTAGGAGTTACATGTGTGGCTAGCCTTACGTCTTTTGTAAGCTCTCCGTGCCTCTGGGGTTGAAATTCTACTTCATAGAAGTATTCTTCATCTGATGCAAAAGGTGGGTCCATAATGATTGACTCTAGATCGAAGTCACTTGCATCCTCAAATGCATCAGGGCTAGGTTCGCACTCTTCTAACACTGCCTCTCCCATGATTGGCTCTATGGAGAAGACTGAAATGTCATAGCCATCCTCATCACAGTGGGGTGTCCATTGTTCTTCATTGATGGCTACATCCATTGTTGCTAGGATTTCTGCCCAGCCGTGGGGTTCAAATTCTTCGTCAGGAAAGACTACAGCTGCATAGGCTGGGTCTTGAATGGGTCTATGTGTTTCGTTTGCACCTATTTCTCTGGCCTTTTCTCTCTTCTCTTCTTCTACTACTACTTTGCACATCCATAAGTGAGTGTCTTCATGCATCCATGAGGATCCTGATCCTATGGAATGCACCGATTCCGTATCATCTTTGGCTCTATGGATGGGATTCCATTGGATGGGAGGGACATCTCTATGAGAGTAATCTTTGAGATTCACTTTGGTCGTAACACCTAAGTGTTGTAGGTACAAGGAGTTGGTTCCCTAGTCCTGTACCACTTGCAACTGTCGCATAAAGGGTCTTCCCAAGATCATCTCATAGGCATGATTTTTGCTGAAGTCACATATAGCAAATGTATGCTCAAACTCGACACCACAGGTGGTGAGAGTTATTCCTTCTAGCAATCCTAAGGGTCTCTCAATATGACCATCGGCCATCTGCAATTTCATTCTCGTTGGCCTGAGTGCTGGCTTGCCCCAACGCTTCCATAGGGAAGTGGTGGCAATTGCAACTCTTGCACCTGAGTCCAAAATTGCCTTGGTGGTGTACTCCTGGTAGGTAATGGGAAGATAGGTGTTCCCTTCTTCACCTTCACACATATCTCCTATCTTATCCAAGGGTATCTCTGGCACTGTCCTATGTGATCCTACCTGGGAACGAGGTTTTGATATCTCTGGTACTTGTTTGGCTACATGTTTCCATAATTCAGGTCTAACCTTGAGTAGCTCTTCTAACTTGAGATTGCACTGCAGTTTAGTGTTTTTCTCTACCTCTGTGTTCCTAGGTAAGACTGATTCCTCATTTCGTACCATGACCGTGGGTGCCCTCATACAAGTAGACTTGGCTTCCCATGGGCCTGTGAAGTGGGGTAATTCTTGTAGAGAGTTAGACTCAAAGTCTAGTCTTTCCTGAGAGTGGGTGCTCTCCTGCTCCTCATAAATGGATGGGATGTCTTGTGGGAATTGGTCGCGTGCATCATCCACAAGTTCAATAGGAGGAGGGACTTCACTCTCTTTAGCCCATTTGTCTTCTTGAATCTCGCGTAGGAATTCTGGTGTGAACCGATTCATAGAAGATGATGTGTCTGGCTCCGTAGAGTTAGGCACATAGGCTTCAGGCACATAGGCTTCCTGAGCAAGAATGCTTACTCTTTCACTTGCCTTGTCCTTGTGTTGAGAGGCGGGTTCCTTTTCTGATTGTGCAATCAGCTTCTCTATTCTTTCTAACAGTCCATCAAAGTGTAACTGTGTCTTCGCTGAACTAGAGATGTTAAATAGGCGACTGGCTTCAAACATGGTCTGAGCCAATTCCACCATCTTAGCACAAATTTTGGTTCGTTCTAGCTCTAGTTCTGCTCTAGGGTAACACTTTTCATGATCAATTACGTTTGACCCTTCTTGGATTCTGGCCTGATAGGCTTTAAGCATCATATTAAGGTCCTCGGGAGTGGGATCTGCTAGGACTGATCCTACTCTTGGGGGTGGTGGGTTTAGGTGAGGCTGGTTGGAAGATGGCGGTTCGGATGGAGTTGGGAATGGTGGAGGTGGGGTAGTGTGAGAGGGAGTTTGAGATGTGAGTTCAGTTATCCTGGCCTTTGTTTCTCTGAGGCTTTCCTCGAGTTCACTCATCTTTTTTGCCCATTGTCTTTTCATTCTTTCACGACTATCCTTCCAAGCTCTAGTCCTTTTCTTTGTCACGCTCTCTCTTTCACTAACATCTGGGCTCTTTTCCTGGCCTACCCCTTGATTTTGCTGCAATGCTTGAGCTCTAGTGATCACTTGCACTGGTGTAGTGGACATCACACTTCCTGTGGAGTCTACGACTAACCCAATAACATTAATGGGAGTTATTTTTGGCATATTGCTGGGATTCTTTGGACAATCTCGTAAGAGATGCTCCTTTGTGGGGACTATAGCTCTATTCAGGTTCTCTTCTGCAGCTGCATATTTTACTGGGATCACATTAGTAGGAGCAGGTGGTTGTTGTGCTAGCACTGGCTGGGGTCTCAGTTGGTTTTGGTAGGGTTGGTAGGTTTGTTGAGGTCTCACATACTGCTGAGGTAGGTACTGGTTCTGGTATCTTCCTTGTTGAGGGTATGGTTGTGGGTACGTCTGTCTAACGGTTTGCTTATTGTAGGGACAATCTTGCGTGGTGTGATTGGTGTACCTTCGTTCTATGGTGCAGTATTGGCTACTAGGATTAACTTGGGGTTGAGCCATAATGGGACAGACATTCGCCATATGGTCGCCTCCACAAGTGTAGCACCGCTTAACTGGGGCAAATCTCGGAATTTGTTTGCTAGAGACACCTAGTTTTTGAGCTACCTTCTCTGCAAGTTCCTCAATTGATGTAGATTGCGTGGAAGAGAGGCTAGAGGCACTATCTGAATCTTTGTATATCTTGGAAAGCTCTAACTCCTCCCCTAGGTTATCCTCAATGTCAATACACATGCATACACACTCTTCTATGGTCCTAGGGTCCTTCAAGTACACATATGATCTTAATTTGGTACTTAGCAGTCCGTCCAAGAATAAAGCCACTTGCTTAGCTGGTGTGGGTAGCTCAGGGACAGGGCATCTCTCTAGGTATTGCCTAAATCTTCTTCCTGCAAGTCTCACGGTTTCTTGAGGGGTTTGCTTAAAGCTGTGAATCAATGAGGAGGTATTATGTCTTATGCCACTCTTAGAGAATTCAATAATGAAAGCCTCTAGGAGTTGGTCTATGCTCCTGAACTGTCTCTCATTCAATGGTTGGAACCACGTGAGGGCTGTGTTCCTAAGGGTTAGACCAAAGGCATTATATTGTGTGAATAGGTCCTCCACTTGTTCTGCTCTCAAGACTTGCCTAAACTCTGCCACATGATCGTATGGGTCTCCTGTGCCATCGAAGTAATTTTTCATGGACTTGACTAACTGAGTCGGTCTCAGAGTCCTTGTGTGCTCTCTAGGTCGTGGTAGAGGGAACTCATCCGCATTTCTTTGATTCCTGGGAGCTCTAAGTACCTCAGGTTCGACTCTGTTTGTTTCCGTCCTCATTCTCTCTCTGCCCCCTGTGTTGGCAAAGCTTACTTTTGGCCTATCTCTACTTCTATCTCTTTGAGTTCCATGAGCTTGGGATGTTCCCGCTCCAGGGTGACCATAGGACACATTTGGTCTTGGTTGGGGGAAAATAATTTCACCTTTCCAAGTGTAAGCATGCCTATCATTTTCTATCACCACAAAGATCCTCTCTGAAGCGTGATCTAAGTAGGTCACTCTGCCTGGGCTATCAGGATCCTTAAACTCATAGATCATGATTGTTCCTATATCAATTGGTCGATCAGATTTATACCTCCAAAAGGCTTCGTCAGTTCCTCGGTTCAGAAGCAGATCTATGCTCTTATTATCTTGGGGAATCCACTCTGGTGTGATAATCCTAGTGAGAACAGATTTGCCTCGGGGGGTCCTTGGTTCTTCACCCATGCTTCCCTGCTCTAGGTCACCTAAGTCCGTTCCTGGGATCTCATTCCCAAATTCATCCGTCCTATCTGGATGACTGGTGACTACATATATTGTCCCTTCCTTGTCTAAGTATGCTCCGTTTTCGAACTTGACAGCTGGGCGCTCTAATCCAATGGATTGATCAGGATTCTTAATCTGTACCACAGATCTTCCTAGGCCGTCCTCATTGATGCTAGCACCCAATCGGTTGGTCCTAAGGTATTCCAACTGTGTTTTGTAAGGGCCTTCTACCCTGTGCAAGTATGGCACTCCTGAACTTCCTGTAGGTCTCTCCATACCTTGAGACATCTCTGATTCACTAGTCTCAGAGCTAGGGTAATACGAATGATGGCTCAACTGCTGGGCCCAAGACCTCGCAGTATGATTGACACTAGCCTCTGAAGACCTAAGACTTTTTCTATCTCTCCCTAGATGTCGCCTTGATCTAAGGTTCATAAGCCTGATTGAATAACCCAAATTTGCCCAAGTACAACCTCGTTGCTGAGTTCTTTTGTATCAGTCACTTGATTCTTTTTTAGTCGATTATCGTGTTTATGCTCTAGTCAGAAATCACGTCGTCAGGAATATTTGAGTTAATTTTTCGCACTGTAAGTTGATCGTTCCACGTTAGATTCTTTCCTTTAAGGTTATCGCATCACGAAGAGATTATGTTTAATCTTGAACTTGAGTGCATAGGTAGTCTTCAACTTGATTGATGCCTATCGTTGCCCTGACTTACTCCTATCACTAGTCGTTCTTAGCCTAAGCTAGGAATTGACAGAGGGGGTTGAAAGTTTCCAACCTTTTGTTTCCTGCTTGGTTGCCCTTGAATGCCCAGGAAGTGTGTTCCCAAGCTTGCACTTACACTTGCTTAGAACGCCTTGTGATGCTCTCAATAGATCTGTAAGAGTTCCAAAGTTAGCTTTAAGATTTAAATTCCAAAGACAGAATCAATGATTCTCATTCCTGTAGCACAAATACTAATTTGCATAGTGATTTTTAGGAAAACAATTCTTAAGACCCCTGACTTTGATCCCCCTGGGTATGGTCAACTTCAAAATACCCTAGCTGAAAATCAACGCATTATCTTTATAAAAAACAGTTGAGGGCGTGTAGTATATGCCACGAGCTTTCCAACAAGCCCTAGAGCTCAAAAAATGGATTTCGTATGAAAAAGTTATGACCGTTCAGGGTTCTAGGGTTAAGACAGGGTTCAAACAGGATCACTGTGCAACAGGTTTTCCCCACGTTGTTTTCCTAAGGCCTCCTTATGTGCTCTAGAGTAAAATGTTCATGCCCAAAATTAGCCAAACTCTTCAAATTAAAAACCCTAAAAAATTGGCTAAAATTGGCTGTCAATCGCGATGGACAGGAGTCAATTGGACAGGCAGTCAGTCAATCGCGATGGACAGGCAGTCAGTCAATCGCGATGGACAGGCAGTCAATCGCGATGGACAGGCAGTCAATCGCGATGGACAGGAGTCGATCGCGACGGATATGCAGTCAATCGAGATGGACAGGCAGTCAATCGCGACAGACAGGCAGTCAATCGCGATGGACAGGGAAGTCAATCGCGACGGATAGGCAGTCAATCGCGACAGACAGGCAGTCAATCGCGATGGACAGGGCAGTCAATCGCGATGGACAGGCAGTCAATCGCGACAGACAGGTAGTCAATCGCGATGGACAGGCAGTCAATCGCGACAGACATGCAGTCAATCGCGATGGACAGGCAGTCAATCGCGACAGACAGGCAGTCAATCGCGACGGACAGAGCTGTCAATCGTGATGGACTGAAATTTTGCAAATTTTTCAAAAATTTTTGTGGAAATGTGGTGTGCAGGGTCTCTAGTCCACTGTGGTGCACTCAGATTTACCAAAAGGTGAAAATTTCTGTCAATCGCGATCGATAGAAGTCGGCGACTGCGAGATAGTTCTGCACATTTCCGTACCTGCGCGACGTGCTGGAGGGGATCATGATGCTGAAACCTACAAGAAACTCCAAAAACATGCAGAAAATAGCACACAACAGTTCGCTCTCTCGCTCTCTCTCACAAGTGAAATGAGGGAAATGAAAGGAGGAAGGGGATATAGTAAAAAACTGAAATTTTTGCGATGATGGAGATGGATATCGGATATGGTGATGATGATGATGGTGATGATGGTGGTGAGGTAAAAAAAAGAGAAATAAGAAGAGTGAAGAAATTACCTACAACGCCATCGTCTCCAATCTACGTCTTACCATCACACGCTCGTCCTCAAAGCTCGATCCCCGGCAACGGTGCCAAAATTTGGTGTAGCTCAGTGATAAGTAGCACCTCCTTTAATGTCAATCCGGGAAGACGTGAGGATGGTATGAAGACCACGAGCAAGTGGAAGCACAAGTGCGTGAGTGAGAAGCACACAAGCATGCACACACATACACACACACGCGCACACACGGCAAGACAAAGAGTGAGAAGCAATGGAGTTCTTAGATTACTTTCAAAAAGCTCTTACAAGTTCATTTCAATTACAAGCTCACCTCAAAAATGAGCTCTCTAGCTCTATTTATAGTTTTTGACTAGGTTTTGGCCTTGTCCAGACCTAGTGTCCGGCCTAGTTAAAAATTAGGTTCCCTACCCTATTTGGAGGTTCAAACGAAGTCTAAAAAATGTGAAAACTGACAGGTAGATACTTCTAAAGCTCCTCAAGCTCAAGGACTCCTTGACTTGCACAAAATGGAGCTACAAAAATGTGAAATGGTATTTACAAGGGTTTTTAGTGATGAAAATCACTATTGTTGTAGGGATTTCTTCTAACATTTTGATATACATTTCCTGGAGCTCCCTACTTGCTCCTTCTCCTTGTGTCCACCTCTCTTATGTGCATAAATGTCTTGAAAAAATATTGGCCTACTTGCCAGATCGTCGTTGACTGCTCTGTCTGCTTGTACTTTCTCTTCTCTCTGACTCCCTTCTTAAGCTTCCTTGCCTAGTGAGTCCTTCAGTTCCAACAAGCCTACAAAGAGAATCATTTTTATAGTTTTGTTAGCTGAAAAATGTCCTCTCGCTGCTCCTGCGTGTGCCATCTCTAATATGGGTAAGTATTCTCCTTCATGTACACATAATCATAGCTGATTGTCCTTTCCCCTTTGGAATAATTGTTTTCCTATTATAGTGTAGTCTTTACTCATTTCTTCTAGAGTCCGCTTTCTTTCTAGACCAGCTCCTTCTTGATGCTCTCATGTTTTCAAGAATTTCACCAATGCCTTACTCCAAGCTGGTGCTATTGTAGAGAATTTTAAAGATGCATGGTCCTTTGGGGTATTCCTTCGGCATTCTTGGCAACTGCTAATGTGTTCATGTTCGTCTTTTTGCATGTCTGGCAGTATACTCCCAGTTTTTTCAATTCTCTTATTGTCCCATGAACTCCCTTATGAATCTTCCATCGATTCACATGAGTTTGGTCCATTAACTTTTTATGTTCTGCGTCTTCTACACATCTCAATAATATGCCATTTGGTTCTTTGTAGTATAGGCTACCTGCTACAATATGTAAATTACATGTCTATAGAAATTCTTTCTTGTTATCTCGGTTGATCTTATGAAGTGGTCCATGTGTGAGGATGGGTATCAACTTTTTTGCCTCTTAGTTTTATCTCACTAAATGCTCTTTCTGCTTCAGGACTCCAAGAGAAAGGGATCTTCTTACAAGTAATCCTTGATAGAGGCTTAGCTATCTCTGAGTTCATTCATATAGATCTTCTATGATACCCTGCATGGCCTAGAAAACTTTGTCTTTCGTTAGGACTATGTGGGACGGGCATGGAAAGAATGGCAACCACTTTAGCTGGATCAAAAATTATCCCTTTGGCTGAAATTATGTGGTCAAGAAGAGTACTTTTGGTGATAAAAAATTGACAATTAGCAGGGTTCAATTTCAAACTTGTTTTGAGACACTCCTCAAAAGATTCTTCCAAATTTTCCAAATGCTGATGGAAATCTTGGGCCATTGCTCCTTTATATGTACTTGAGAATACTAAAAATTCATCCATGGAAATGCAAGGGAATGTTATTAACCATTTACCAATTATTATATATATATTGTTGTATTAAATGAAAGAAGCGCATTTTTTAGACCAAAAGCCATGTACATGTATACAAAAGTTATGTATGGAGTAACAAAGGCCGTTTTGTCTCTATCTCTAGGATGAATAAGAATTTGATTGTAGCCACTAAATCCATCAAGAAAATTGTACAAAATGTGCCCAAATTCTTCTAGTATCTGATAGGTGAAAGGTTGAGGGAAACCGTCTTGAATTGTCACCTTATTCAAAGTGCGAAAATAAACATATACTCTTATTTTGCCACTATTTTTCTTGGGTACAATAATCATAGATGAAAACCACCTTGAGTTCTCTATAGGAACAATAATATTTTCCTCATCTAATTTTGTTATTTCCACCTTGACTTCCTCTGCATATTTGGTATTGAGTTGATATGGCCTACTTCTTACAAGTGAATCCCCCTCCACTAAGGCTATTCAATGTAATCCAAGCCCTCTGCAATACCTCATAGATCCTTGTAGGACCATGCAAAGACATTTTTTTATAGGTAAAAAGAAGAGAGGTTATCTTCTATAATAAGAATGGTTAGTGCCATAACCATGTGGCATGGACTACTTGCGAGTTTTCTTCATCTCCAAGATTTACTTCTCGAACAAGCACTTCAGGGGTAGCCTCACTTGAAAATTCATCAACACTGTGTGCTAGGGTAGAATTGAGATTATGCTCCATGATGTGTTCCTTGGTCCATCCATTTGGAATATCTAGAAATAGGAGGTCTTCTCTGGTCCTAAGGTCAAAATTAGCCTCCTCAAGTGCCTACACAATTTTGGCATTGTTTGGCCCTGCATCCATAAAATTGTTCAATTTATCATGATTATTGGTCTCCACCTTGCATAACATTGTAGCGATGCCTTTTGGATATATTTGACCACCTTGGTCAAGTGGCCCAATTGGAAGTCTCTGCATCTCGAGAGGTGCTTGCAAAAAATGAGCGTGACCACCTTGTTCCAAAGGAGGAGATATTTCAACAAGGAAAATTGGCCCATTTTGGCCAAGGGAAGGCTCCTTGCCCACTTTCCCAATACCTACTAAGTGCTTACCTTGTGCTGGATCATCATGACAATCACCAAAAATTAGGTGCCTCCTTTCCTCAAATGCACCAGATTTTAGACTCCCAAGTTGGTCCTTCATAAAAATTTGTCACCCATAAATTTCATTTTGTCCACCAAAAATTAGGTGCTTAAATTGGCTACCTAACACTTCTTGCCCACTTGGGCTACCTTGGGAGAGGTTCCCAACTCGAGCCTCATGATGCCACTTGTGCCACCCTCGTAGAGGTGCTCAACTTGGGCTTCATGATGCCCATCTTGAGAGAGGTATGCAACTTGGGCCACATGAGGCCCTATTTTGGCTTCTGCCTCTAGTTCTCTATAATCACTTGATTTACCTCTTTCCTTACTATTCAAGTGCAAATTATCACTTTTTACCTCTTTTTGGCCTCCTTGTGCTTCTTTTATAGAATCTTCATTTATTTTACTTATTTCAATTGTGTAACATTTTGCATTGCACATCATCTAGTTAAATAGATTATCATCTTCATGAGGTAGAGAGGGCATTACTGAGTGTCTACTATGTACCTAGTTGCCTTGGTTGTGTCAGATCCTTCCCCCAAGTGTATCTGCAATTTATTATTAGCTTTTGTAGAAACCCATAACTTATTCCTTCCCCAATCATGCAATGCTTTTTCTTTCCTCAGCCAAGTCCTTCCCAAGAGTAGAGGATAAGAGGTCTCCTGGGGTAGGGCAATAACAATAAAATCCAAGAGAAGTTGGCAACCTTGAACTGTCATGAGTACCTTTTCAATGATGCCTAGTGGTGTGACACGATGTTGATCTGGTAGTGTGATAGTAAAAGGTATTGCTTTGGTGAAGTCCAAATTTAATTTCTTCATAGTAAAATCAGGCCTTAGATTGATGCCAAAGTCTCCTTCTACAATGACACTTGTCAAATTTTTCACTTTTTATAGAAACATACAATCTAGAACTTTCGTAGTCTGCTAGTGGTGCTCTAAGACTCATGCCATAGCCAAAGGAAAACGCCCACAAATTTTCATGAGGACATATTTTTTGTTTCCAAAGATAGAAGGTGACCACAGCATAGCTTCAACATTCTAGGGAGCAACTATTATTATGTTCTAAGAAGGATGTTATGTTCTATTGAACTACACACACAAACACTAGAAAATCTTATGCATTCTTTGGCTAGTTTACTTGATGGTTTAAAGAAACAATTCACGTATGTGCAAACAAAATTGAATACTTCACGCTAGTTCCTCTAAAAGAAAACTCATAATAAAAGAAACCAAATTGATTGATCTAAGATCATTTTAGATATCAATAACCGTGATGCACCATTGGTAAAAGAGTTAAAGCCTCCCCAATTTTTGAAGAAGTGGAACAATTTACATCAATTAAATAAAATGCCATCAAAGTATCATCTGCTAGAAGACCATTTATCTTTAGACTATAAAGCATATAAGTGGTAGCTAACTTTTAAGGATGCCAACAATATTCAAAGAGAATGGATGGAATTTGAAGCATTGTTTCTCAAAGAATTCTTTCTAGAAAAGGAAGAGAAGCACAACAAGTAAGAGACGGATAGCAACAATCACCCCAAAATGTGTGGAGGTCTCCCAAGGGGGATCATTAATGCCACATTTACATGCTTTTTTTGACTCAGACTGGGTTGGTTTCTATGACACTTGTGTGTCCACTAGTGGTTTTTGCTTTATGCTTGCTAGATCATGCATATCTTGGTTGAGCAAGAAGCAGTCTACTATGGCCACTTCTAGTTGTGAGGCTGAGTAGAGGGAAGCTTTCATAGTGATTGTTGAGTGTGTGTGGCTCATATGCTTATGGCTGATTTGGGTGTTGGTCACTCTTCTGCCACCACCATATTCACTGACAGTCAGAGTGCATTGACAGTTGCGAGAAACCCTTTGTTCCATGCTCGCACTAATAGATGCATTATCATTATGTTAGGGAGAGGTTCTCTGCTGGAGAGATCAGTTTGGCATATGTGTCCACACAGGAGAACATTGCAAAACTTTTCACAAAGGCTCTACCTAGGGAGAAGTTTGAAGCTTTTCGAAAAGCTTTGGGCTTATTTCCTTTTGTGGATTGATCTCTTTCCACATAGTTGGGCACTTCCTTATACATGAGTGCCACCTCCTTGTTCACTGCACCACTCCCAGGGGGATTTGTTGATATATTTTAGTAGTGATTGCCTATGCATATTTGGGATTGAGTTGATATGGCCTATTTCTTATCGATGAAGCCCCCTCTACTAAGGGTATTCAATGTAATCCAAGCTCCTCTTGAATACTTGATAGATCCTTGTAGGATCATGCAAAGGCATTTTTATAGGTAAAAAGAAGAGATCTTACCTTTTGTAATAAGAATGGGTAATGCCATAACCATGTGGCCAAGTGGACTACTTGTGGGTTTTCTTCATCTCCAAGATTTACTTCTCAAACAAGCACTTCAAGGGTAGCCTCACTTGAAGAGTCATCAACATTGTTTGCCATGATAGAATTGAGCTTATGCTCCATGATGTGTTCCTTGGTCCACCTATCTGGAATATCTAGAAAGAAGAGGTCTTCTCTGGTCCTAGGGTCAAAATTAGCCTCCTCAAGTGCCTACACAATTTTGGCACCTTTTGGCCCTAAATCCATAAAATTGTTGAATTCATCATGATTACCTATGTCCACCTTACATAACAATGTAGCAGTGCCTTTTGGAAATATTTGACCACGTTTGTCAAGTGGCCCAATTGGAGGTCTGTGCCTCCTCAAAGGTGCCTACAAAAAATGAGCTTAACCATCTTGTTCAAAGAGGGAGATATTTCAACAGTGAAGCCTGGTCCATTCTGACCAAGGGTAGGTTTCTTGCCTAATTTCCCACTACCTACTAAGTGCCTACCTTGTGCTGGACCATTATGAAAATCACAAAAAATTAGGTGCCTCATTTCCTCATATGTGCAAGATTTTAGTCTCCCAAGTTGGTCCTACATAAAAATTTTCACCCAAAAATCTCATTTTGTCCACAAAAAACTAGGTTCCTAAATTGGCTACCTAAGACTTCTCACCCATGGTCTACCCTAGGAGAGGTGCTCAACTTGGGCCTTATGATGCGCACTTGTGCCACCCTAGGAGAGGTGCCCAGCTTGGGCTTCATGATGCCCATCCTGAGAGAGGTGCCTGACCTCAGCCACATGAGGCCCTCTTTTGGCTTCTGCATCTAGTTCCCTATAATCACTTGATTTACCTATTTCCTTACTATTCAAGTGCAAACTATTACATTTTACCTCTTTTTGGCCTCCTTGTGCTTCTTCTATAGAATCCACATTTATTTCACTTATTTCAGTTGTGCAACATTTTGCATTGCTCATCATCCAATTTAATAGATTATCATCTTCATGAGGTAGAGAAGGCATCACGTGAGTGTCCACTATATACCCAATTGCCTTGGTTATGTCAGATCCTTCCTCCAAGTGTATCTGCAATTGATTAGCCTTTATAGAAACCAATAATGTATTCCTTCCCCAATCCTAGAATGCTTTTGCTTTCCTCAGCCAAGTCCTCCCCAAGAGTAGAAGATAAGAGGTCTTCTAGGGTAGGGCAATAACAACAAAATCCAAGAGAAACTGGCAACCTTGAACTATCATAAGTACCTTTTCAATGATGCCCAGTGGTGTGAGTCGATGTTGTTTTGGCAGTGTGAGAGTAAAAGGTGTTGTTTTGGTAAGGTCCAAATTTAATTTCTTCATAGTGAAATTAGGACTTAGATTGTTACTATATTGAGTACCTCACACAGAACATGCAAGGCTTCCTCCGGGCATGCCAAAGTGTAGAAGAGGCTACTAGGATCACAGTTCCAGTACTCCTACTCAAGGGGACTTCTTCCTTAAGGAGGTATACCCTGTGACATGTCTGGACATTAAAGACAAAGAGATGGAAAAGTTGCAAGTCCACAAATGAGAAAAAAAAAAGCACAATTTCTTAAGATTCCAAACGATTACAATAAGTCAAAAAATAATTCAAATGATTAGTACAATGGGCAAACAGTCACTCTAGAGACTAGAACTTGATTACACAAAATCAAGAGTAAGAATTATCGAAAGCAATAAGTAATCTCTAAAAGAGAAATGCAACAAATCTCTAGCCAAGACTATGCAATCACTCTATTAAGATAACTACAACACAACTGAGAAGCCAACACCATGTATAGTCGCCAAAGGGTGGCCTCAACACATAGTGGGCAAGTTGCAACTGAGTGTAGAGAGAAGCCAAGAGATAGCTTCAGCTAGCTAAAAGCAACAATCTGACATAATATGATCTTCGAAGATAGGATGGCAATAATATTCCTATTGTTGATGAGAGAGCTGATATAGAGGAGGCGAAAACTATGCCTAAATGGTTGGTGTAGACTTTTCGAGATAGCAAATTAGATGCACCTTTGTCATATCCTACTCATTCAGGCTCTCATAGTGCTTCTTTTGCATCAGATTTCTATTTACTGGCTTCCTCTAGTCTTTGTGATGAGCGTGAGCTTGTTTCATTTGATGAAGCACAAAATTCAAGAAATTGGATGGCCACTATGCAATCAGAATATGATGCTATTATGAAGAATGGTACCTAATCTTTATGTGATTTGCCTCCTGGCAAGAAGGCCATTGGCAAAACTATACAAGCTGAAGTGTAAGCCAAATGCAACAATTAACAAGTATAAGGCTAGGCTTGTTGCAAAAGGTTATGCTCAAGAAAGAGGCATTGATTTTGATGAGACCTTTTCTCCCTTATGTCGAAGGACTACTATTCATAGCATCAATGCACTTGAAGCTCATCATGGTTGGAATCTACATCAATTGAACATTAAAAGAGCATTTCTAAATGGTGACTTGCATGAAGATGTGTAAGTATTTCATCCCAGTGGTTTTGTGTAAAAAGGGAATGAAAACAAAGTGTGCAGGTTGAAAAAGGTATTATATGGTTTGAAGCAAGAACCACATGATTGGTATGAAAAGATACATGCCTACTTGATTGCACATGGTTTTGAGAACAGTCCAACTAAGAGCACCTTACATGTTAAGCATGCAAATGATGTGCTTCTGATAATTGTTGTCTATGTTGATGACATGCTTCTCACTAGTCCTAATGAGAAGAATATTTCCGATTTTAAGGCTAATTTGCATGCCTCTTTTGATATGTCAGATTTGGGGTATCTGCACCATTATTTGGGCATTCAGTTCATGTGAGTTGATGGAGGAATATCTCTGTGTCAAATAAAATATATTCACACATTATTGTAGTGTTTTGGCCTTGAAAACTCCAAACCTATTGCCACTCCTAAGGGGACAAGTTTACGATTGAGTCTTCATGATGTTGCGGATGCATTTGCTATTGTTCTCTATCAGCAAGTTGTTTGATGCTTGATTTACTTATGCATAACTCTGTTTGATATTTAGTTTGATGTCTCTCAGATGAGTAGGTTTATGCATTACCTAGGTGTTAAGCATTGGCAGGCGGTTAAGCACATTTTTCGCTACTTGAGTGGTACCCGACTACTTGGATTGTTTTATCCCAAGGGGGGATCATTACCCCCAAATTTACATGCTTTCTCAAATTGGGATGGTTTTTATGACACTTGTGCATCCACTAGTGGCTTTGCTCCGTGCTTGGTAGCTCATGCATATCTTGGTTGAGCATGAAGCGGCCTAGTGTGGCCACTTCTAGTTGTGAGGCAGAGTATAGGGTAGCTTTCATAGTGACTGTGTGTGTGGCTCTAATGACTTTTAGTTGGTTTAGGTGTTGGTCAGTCTTCTACCACCACCATCTTCACTGACAGTCAGAGTGCATTCGCAGTTGCGAGGAACCCTTTGTTCCATGCTCCCACTAAGAACATTGAGGTGCACTATCATTATGTCAGGGAGAGGTTCTCTATTGGAGAGATTAGTTTGGCATATGTGTCCACACACGAGAATGTTATAGACCTTTTCACAAAGACTCTGCCTAGGGAGAAGTTTGAAGCTTTCTGCAAAGCTTTGGGCTTACTTCCTTTTGTGGATTGATCTTTCTACATAACAGTTCCTTATACATGAGTGCCAACTCCTTGATCACCGCATCACTCCAAGGGGGAGATTTGTTGATATATTTTGGTAGTGATGTGTGTGAACACACTTAAGACTTTTGGGGCACTTTTTTCCCTCTTTAGGAGGTTTTTTTCCCCTCGCTTGGATATACGCCTATAAACCTAACGAGTTACTTATCTTTGTACATTCACTTGTGGGTTGTACTCCAAGCTTCTTCTTCTTCTTCTTCTTTGTGTTGTTTGCATGCTTCCACAGACCTCAAACTCCAACAATTTGGACCACATGGATTAGTCAAACTCCATGCTTCCATAAGAGGGGAAAAGGCTAGAGTCATGATAGATGACTTGGCCACCCATAACTTCCTTGATTACCCACTAGGGAAGAAGTTAAGGTTGCCCCAATAGAAGTTTTTGTATCAATATGTAAGGTCCAAGATGCAAGGATAGGATAAGAAAGTCTCGAACACTATGATCTTTGATCTCATAATTGGTTTTCAACGATATAGAGAAACACTTGATTTTTAGATCATGCATATGGAAAGAATTGATGTGGTATTGGGTAGGTAATGGCTCTTGGGCTTAGGAAAGTCACTCAAAAGAAGTTATTTGTTGAATAGTTCGGAATTTGAAAGAAGTGGTGTCCATTACTTGATTCAAGGGGAGCATGATGTGCCAAAGACTCCTCTAATCTCAAGCATGAAACCGAAAAATCTTGTAAAAAAGTCATAAAGCAAAAGTATAGATCATATTTCCAACTGATGTAAATGGTGTATATAATATAAATCTAGTTCCATATGGTTGTTGTCCTTTGTCCAATCATGAAAAGTTCAAGTTTAAGTGTTTATTGAATAATTACTGGGATGTTTTTCCAAAAGAACTTCCCCATGGCTCACCATGTCCTCATAGGTAGTCGATCATGCTATAAAGTTGCTCCTAGGTACTAAGCCCATATGTAAACCCCCCTACTGACTCCCATATTCCCAACAAGCTAAATTGGAGAAGCAGTTGAAAGTATACCTGGATAAAGGATCCATTCAATCGTGCCAATCTCCTTGGGAAACTCCTATCCTCTTGGATAAAAAGAAGGATGGGTCAATGAGGTTGTGTATTTAGCCTTGAACAAAGTTATGATAAATAATAAGTATCCAATGCACCGAATAGATGATTTGTTAGATCAATTGAAAGGAGAAAAGATATTCTCAAAGCTTGAACTTAGACAAGGATATCACCAAATTAGGACCAAATATGAAGAAATCCCCAAAAAAAATTGTAGAACTAAGCACAATAATTTTGAATTCTTAGTCATGCCTTTTGGACTAATGAATTCCCCAAGTGATTTCATGACCTTGATGAACACAATCCTAAGAACATACTTAGGAAGATTTGTAGTTGATCTTATTGATGTCATTCTTGATTATAGTCAAGATACAACAACCCATTCACAAAACTTGGAAAATATTTTCTAGGCACTAAGAGAGCATGAGTTGTATGGAAAAGAAACTAAGTGCAAATTCTTTTCATGATCATAATTTAGATATCTCGGGTGCATTATATATGAAAAAGGAATTCAAGCAAATCTTGAAAAGATCCAAGTTATCTCTAACTGGCCACACCCTAAAACTATTATAGAACTTCAAAGTTTTTTAGGGTTAGCAGGATACTATAGAAAGTCTGTACCAAAATTTTTTAGGATCTCAATCCCTTTATTTAAAAAGTTAAAGGAAAAGTCTAGTAAAAGCATTACCTGGGATAAATAAAATATAGAAAGTATGGAATGGCTTAAGAAAACCTTAGCATCAAACTTGATTCTATAGATAGAAGATCCGAATGAACCCTTTGTGGTTGAAACAGATGCAAGTGAACTAGCGATCAGAGTTGTATTGAATTAGAATTTTCAACCAATAAAAACAATGCTAAATATGAGCACTATTGAACATCCATGGATAGAAGGGCGAGTAGAAAGGGTCAAATGAATATTTGAAGATATGTTACGAGCTTATTTATCTTCAAACCAAAATGGCTTGGAAGACTATCTACCTTTAGTTGAGTTTGCTTACAACATTGCTAAGCATACGATAATTGAATATATTCCCTTCATGTTAATGTATGGATTCCAACCAAGAGCCCCATATGCAATTAGATTGCAAAATGAGAAAGTCCAAGAAGCTAAAGATTTCTTAGAAGGTCTGAATTTTAAGCTAAAGAGAACAAGTTTATTTAAAAGTTCTTGAGGGATCTGAAACTGAAAACAAGCTGGGAAGACTATCTATTGTGACCCTTTCAAGATTTTTAGAAAGATTGGAACTTTGGATTGTGAGTTAAACATTCCTGAAGATTAACTACTTCACCCAGTGTTTCATGTTAGTAGATTGAAAATAAATATAGCTTCACAAGATAATCTTGTATCTCTAGATACAATAGTCCAACCTATCTTACTTCATAACATTCCTCATGAACCAGAGAAAATACTATGCACTTGAGATAAAAAGACTAGGAGTCATTTGAATAAAAATTTCCTAGTTAAATGGAATGATGGGACAAAAGAAAACACCACTGTGGGAACGAGCAAGTTCCATCAATAAACAATTTCCCTCTTTACCAACTTTATCTACTTCACCCAGTGTTTCATGTTAGTAGATTGAAAATAAATATAGCTTAACAAGATAATCTTGTATCTCTAGATACAATAGTCCAACCTATCTTACTTCATAACATTCCTCATGAACCATAGAAAATACTATGCACTTGAGATAAAAAGACTAGGAGTCATTTGAATAAACATTTCCTAGTTACATGGAATGATGGGACAAAAGAAAACACCACTGTGGGAACAAGTAAGTTCCATCAATAAACAATTTCCCTCTTTACCAACTTTATTTTAGAAAATGAGGCAAATCTTTGAGAGTGAGACCTTAATCAGTGAGACTGGTCATCGTGCATGGGGGAATACTCCATATATTATACCTACACACATTTTCAAGGATGAAAATGTTTTAAAAGGGGAATAATGTTCTATAATTATGGGGTTTTCTGCATGGGTTCTAGGATTCAAGACCCTTGGATTTCATAGAGAAGCCCTTGGGAAACCTTTGGAGAACCCTTGGGTTTTATTGAAGAACCCTTGGGTATTTGATTTCAATGAAATGGTTTGAGCCTTAGGTTTTTATTCTAAGATAATGAGCCTTAAGCTTTGAAGAAATATTCAAGTCAAGACCCCTTGAGGGTGTATGTGCAAGTCTAGATCTCCTCACTTAAGAAAAATATGATTTCAAGTAATCCTATGTGATTCTATGTGAACACATGTGATTGCTTGACTTAGAAATCCATATGAGGAACCCTTCTTTGGAATCTATGTGACATGGACATGGGGAAAGACTAACCCCCTTAGTCTAGAGGTATATATATGGATGGAATTGGATAGATGGATATGTATTCTCACTCTCACAAAGAGGACATTAAACCCAAGGCTTGAAAGCTTAATGACATTACATGTCCAACCCACTTCAAATTGCAAGAGTCTCATATCTTCTCTACCCCAATCGGATACGTGTTTGATGAGAAGAAAAATAGAAAATTTTGAGGTGAAGAAGTATTGTGTGACATATACTATTATATATACAATGAAAATAAGCAAGATGAAGTAAAGCGAAAATCCGCTCTCATGTAATTACTTGACAACAACATAGAAAGAGAAATCGATTGCCGTGCACATGAAAACATGCATCCTGCAATACAATGGTGTATTACATTTGGAGGGAGAGATTAGACAAAATGCCTAGAGACAAGGTACAATATATTTAGAAGTTTTTTTTTCCGGTTAGGCTGATCAATTTAATTAGAAAAAAATCATAAACTAGCTAACGTGCTCTATCGACTTACATAGGTGGAAGATTCGAGTAGAAACTAGTATGGATATTATCAAGTTTGTTTTAAAGTTTAACGCTTGAAAATAAGAATATACATAAAGAATATCCATGCTCCACACTCCAAATTTTGGAAGTTTGGACTGTATTTGATTTGTTCTTTTCCAATACTCCCCATGACCATAATAGGAATCGTTCATACTTTTCCCATGCTACATTGTCTTCAGTGGGCATATGTACAAGCTCAACTTCACTTGCATTGAATAGTGCACTTCAATGTGTTTTTTTATGGGCATGAAACACTACATTTGTCTTCAGCAACAACAATAACTTCACTGTGAGTAAATACATTTGTTAGCCATAATTTGCACAAAAAGAGTCTCCAAAAACTTTATCGACCACACACATTCTATGGTGGTAGATGAACTTCCTGGAACATAGCCTCACATGAAGTAGCAATAGTGGATTACTTCTTGTTCATCTATGATACAGAGACTTACCAATGATGGAATTGAAGCTCTCAGTAGAATGCCATGGATTTATGCCATTCACCCATGAATCGATGCCATGAATTTGCAATCGACATCGTCTTTCAATCCTTCATGTTAAAATTGTTTTATTAAGTCGGCGAATCTACGAATCACCTCGTTGTGGAACAATGTGGTATCATAGTCAACGTCCCTTTTAGGAGCAAATTCTTTTGCCACAAATGTCAATAAGACCATGTATCATTTAAGAAATTTAACAAGATGCCATGCATCATTTGCAACGATTGAATTCAATTCGTTCTTTATGATGTGTACATGTTCTTTTACTTAACATAGCATCACGAAGAGAAGAAAGAAGCTTCATGTAAACTGCCGCCATGTGCAATGCAAGTACTCTCATTTTAAAAGTCACGGGTTCATGAGTTATTGAGGTTCAAAGATTAGGACTTTACAATGTCTTTGTGGGGGTGTATGGAGATGAAAGCATAGAGCTTAACATCTATTATTCCCCACAATTGTAATGTGGTAAGGTATGGTAAGGAAATGGAGATTGGAAACAAACCTTTAATTGATACATCATTGGCATCAACTCTCAACGACACCATGAGAACCATCCTTCAAGAGGATTTCAACATAGATCATCAATGATAACTCACATGAAATTGAAGTTACAACACTAAAGTTATCCAATAGAGCTCTTGCTCTCCACATAAAGGTGATTTATACTAAGGTGTTGTCAATCTTTGAAGTAACCCAAGAACCCAACAAGGCCTCTAAAAAAAGATAAAATTCAAAGGTCGTCTATTCCGAACAAGGACTTGTTGAAGCTCTTCTTAAAACACAAAGAGAAAATTTTGGCACATTGCTCCATGCATGCAATGGAAATCTTTTCTTCATATACTATTAGAGAAGGATTCATCCATGTCGTGTGTGGATGATAGTGCCGAGATTGGCAAGGAATTTTTACTCTGTAGTGTGTGAACTTAGTCGGAAACATTTGCACTAAACAGAAAGCTTTCAAAGAAACGTCCTTTTAGTTTTTTTTTTTTAAAATTTATTCTTTTAAAACGAAGTCCGATATTGCGATCTACTTACTTCGTCTAGCTTGAATTAATAATTAATTGAAAGCACAATGTGAAGACACGTCTTCATAGCTTAAAGCCACCTTAGTAACTTTTAGTACGTGATGCCAGCCTTGCGAAAGGCATAAACTTTTAGACAGCTTACAAACAAAATATTGACATGTCGGCAGGTTCCTTTGCTTAAGCCGAATAGTTTACGATTCCGACTCACGAGGTGCATGGTGTGCTATGTACTGCTATCTTCATCGTCCTCTTCCTTAGCACGCGCGTTCATTTTTTCTTCGACATGGCTGCAAATACACAATCACTAAAATCTGTCGGTGATGAGAAGTAATCCAGCATCGTGCATTCCAGTTTATGGATAGCCGATACATCCTCAGCAGCTGCTACTTAGTCGGAAATTCTGCTTTTTCTTTCCATCTTTCAGTTGTTTCTTTAGTCGAATTCTCCAAGCTGATCAGATCTAAGGATAAGGATCTAAGTGTTATTTCTCCGAGTTATCCCGCATCATGGCTTTCCTTTCTGGCCTTTTTCTTGGTATCCTCGTCAGTCTGGCTATTGTGGTGGCTTTTGTCTACATGGAAAACAGGCGTGCCATGAGACGCCAACAACTGGTACAATTCTACTTGTTCGATTTTTGCATTGACTTAGATTGATCATTTTCCTGCAAGAATCTTTACCGAGCTGTACTATAAATCGATATTGTCAGATCTTCGCTTACTTGAACTCACCTGAGTTTTGAAATCCTTCGAAAACTTGCCTTCTCATTGCTTAGATAACTCGGGGCACACCCAACGTGTGAGCATTAAAATTTACCAACCCAATAAATGATATAAATTTCTCGAGCTGCCTATTTCAAAGATTTCTTTTTTCTAATTCGTTTTCTATTGTCCATGTTAAGGCATCCCTCATTTTTTTGTGCAGAAGCATGTCGATATTAGGGTATTTGAACGCCTATCAACTTACTAAATATGTACATTTTAATTCTTGTCGATGAATTGGCAAGGAACATATTAACATGGGGTGCATAGAAATATAGAGCTTTGCAGATTCAATCTGATACAGAAGTACAGCCCTTATGATGCCCCACCTTATAAGAAAGTTTGTTCCAAGAACGGAGCATAACATGATTTCACATAATTCATCTGATTAGGATTCGATCATACCCCTTGTAAGTATATTTAGGGTCGAATCTTTGGAGTAAAGATTAATCATAGTTTGGAGGACCACCGACTTGTCATAAGGGTTTGTTTTTGGAACTAGAGTTTTATATAAAAGACTTATAAAGTGAATACCTTTTGCATGAAATTAATTCTAGATTTTGTCTGGGACATGGGCTAGCTTGGCTTATTCTCTGCTTATGTGTGGAAGTTTGTGGAATTACCCTTCGAATATTCAGGAAAACTGATTGGATTGTTACTCTTGTCAATGTGTCATCCCTTGAACAATGACTCAAATAATTATGAAAGATCTTATAGATTTTTAATTAAACCATTAATGATGACGTCATGTAACTTTTTAGAACACTTCCAACTACTAGGTGACTTTTATAAATACTAGCTTTTGACAAATTCTTTTGATTTTTCTAGCCAATTGTAGAGCCCAATGTCAAGATCAAGGGCTAGTGGGTTTGGATGAAAGGTGATTATACATGATGTTGGAGGGGCCTACCTATTGCCCAATAGAAGGTGCTCCTCTCGGTTGCAAAATCATTCTTTTTGCAAACCATGATAAGAGAGTTTGTTTTCTCCCTCTTCCTAAAAGGTGTTACTATCACACTTCTTAGCTCGAATTACTCCTTTCAAAGAAGCGATCGAGTTTTGAGTCTAAGATGCTTACATTGAGTCTCTTTGGACATGGTCGTGCTCTATTTGTTCATGTTTTCTTTTCTTCTATCCATTCGTTGTGAATATGTCTATGAGAGTATATCCCTTTCCATTCAAGTCAATGCACAATACAATTTCTCATTCAAATGCACTTATTGATGTGTCCCAAGGTATTTGCATTGGGTTGGGAAATGCTTTTTTATTTTACTCCATGTTTCTCTAAAATCTAAGAATTATAAGACCATTTATAATTTAACTTAATTAAGATGTCACATGTTATGTTCCTTGCTAAAAGGACACGTTATCCATAGAGCATGATTTTCAACAAACTTGGGAGGTCCAAATAGGTCAAAATGATGTTCAAAGTTCCTTAAGTTCAGAAAAGTTTCGAATTGAAAAAGTTTATCTTTGCTCAAAGGAGATTGCTCAAGGTTTTGGATCCATTTCTTGCATGCTAGCTCATTGTTATAAAACTGCTTGTGAGTATATTTAAGCTGCTTGAAAATCTTTTGATTCAATTAAAGGCTGGTATTGAATTATGTGAGATGTAAGGGATCAAAAACCCAAGTACTCTATTACAATAGAAGTGATGGAAAAACATTATATTTCATTGAGGCCTAATTTGCCTACCATTGGACTACCTGCATTTGTCAAGGACCCTAGATGGGTCAAGGCCTAGAGTTGGAGAGAGCCAAGGCTCTAGCACGAGTTCTATGT
>CM035429.1:4513238-4540738 GCA_020310875.1 Ceratopteris richardii | reverse complement strand
TGTGCTTTGTCCTTGCATGAAATACTGGATTTGCTGCAAGATAAAGTGAACTCATATTATCTCCATGTATCGTAGGTGTACCTTGATCAATGCCTAAGCTCTTGAACAATGTCTGCATCCATATGACTTCCTTAGCTGCTTCCACAAGTCCTTTGTACTCTGCTTCAGTTGATGATAATGCTACTGTATGTTGTTTCTTTGAACACCAACTTACAAGCTTATCACCAATATATATCATGTAGCCATGAGTTGATCTTCTGTCATCTTGATTACCTACCCAATCTGAATCACTATAGGCTCTCAACTTCAAATCTGATGTAAAAGGATAATATAATCCTTCCTTTATAGTTCCTTTGATATATCTGAGAACTCTTTGACCTGCAATCAAATGTGGGTCCTTTGGACAATGCATGAATTGTGACAAGACTCCCACTGCATAACTAAGATCAGGTCTTGTTAGTGTAGCATAAATCAAACTACCCACAAGAGATTGATACTTCCTCATATCTTTGTAGTCTGCACCATCATATTTACTGAGCTTGTGATTAACTTCAAGTGGAGTTGAAGCTTCTCTGCAATTTTCCATATCAAACTTCTTCAACAAGTTTAGAAGATACCTTTCTTGTGACACATATATGCCATGATCCGTATAAGTAACTTCCATTCCAAGAAAGTATGATAACTTTCCTAGGTCACTGATCTTGAATTCTTTTTCAAGCAATCTCTTTACCTCCTTGATTCCTTCATCTGAAGTACCTGTGATTATAATGTCATCTACATAAATACAAATGTAGATTGTACCTTCCTCTGTTCTTCTGATAAGTAGACTTGGGTCTGCTTTTGAACTTTGATATCCAAGATCATTGAGATACTTCACCAGTCTATGGTTCCAAGCTCTTGGAGCTTGCTTCAATCCATACAATGCTCTTCTCAACCTGCAAACAAAATTTGGATACCTGGAATCTATAAACCCTTGAGGTTGTTCCATGTATACCTCATCTGATATGTATCCATTCAAGAATGCATTCTTTATATCCAATTGACTTAGGGTCCAGCCTTTTGAAGCTGCAATAGCAATGATTGTCCTTATAGTTGACATCTTAGCTACAAGACTGAATGTCTCATCATAATCTATGCCATAGGTATGGGCATAGCCTTTCACCACCAGTCTAGCTTTGTATCTGGCTATACTTCCATCTGCAAGCTTCTTCACTTTATAAACCCATTTATTTCCAATAACTTTCTTACCATTTGGTTTAGGAACAAGTTCCCATGTCTTGTTCTCCTCCAGTGCATTGAACTCTTCCTTCATTGCTTCTTCCCATTGCTTCTTACCTTTAGCTTCATCATAGTTCTGGGGTTCTTCATCATCTTTGACCATATATGCATAGTTCTTCTGAGTTATGTAAGAAGTATCATAAGAATACCTTTCTGGTTGTCTTCTAGTCCTGCTTGACCTTCTTGGTTCACATTCTTCATATGTGTCTGGATACACTTCTTCATCAAATATAGGAGCTTCTTCATTCCTTCTTGTTAATCCACTTCTGGATGTACTTGCTTGCATATAGTCTTCATCTCTATTTACCTGCACAATTGATTTTCCTTTCTCACATCTTCTTACCTCTTCTTCAAATTCTTCAGCTGTATGACTTTGATCTGCATACCAACTTTTCTGTTCATCAAATGTAACATCTCTAGAAACAAGAAATTGTTTGGTTAAAGGATTCCACAACCTGTAACCCATCTGCTTTTCATCATAACCAATGAACACATATTTTTCTGCCTTTGGTTCAAGTTTATGCCTAAGCTGTGATGGCACATAAGCATATGCAATTGATCCAAACACTCTACAATGATCTAGTGTTGGTTTCTTACCCCACCAAGCTTCATATGGAGTCATACCATTGAGAGCTGCACATGGTAATCTATTCACAAGATATGTAGCTGTATTTACAGCTTCAGCCCAAAGATAATTTCGATAATTCTTCTCCTTCAACATAGCTCTAGCAAACTCAACCAAAGTCCTGTTCCTTCTTTCTGCTACACCATTTTGTTGTGGTGTATACCTGCAAGTTATTTCTCTCTTAATACCTGCATTCCAGAGATAATCATTGAACTCTTGGGAGAAGTATTCTCCCCCTCCATCAGACCTCAGTCTTTTAAGCTTTTGACCTGTGACTCTCTCTGCATATGCATGAAAATGCTTGAAAGCTCCAAACACTTCTGATCTTTCCTTCAAAACATATAATGTTATCCATCTTGTAGCATCATCAATGAAAAGAACATAATACCTTGAGCCACTGATAGATCCTTCTTTTGTTGGTGCCCATACATCTATATGAATGAGCTCAAGTACTCCATCATGTTTGAAACCTTTCTTTTGAAATGGTAACCTATGTGCTTTACCCATTTGACATGCTTCACATTTATAAACCATATGTTGACTTTGCACATTTGGTAATCCTAGTACAGACTGATTAGCAACCATAGCTTTAATTCCTCTTTCATTGAAATGACCTAATCTCTTATGCCAGAGATCAAGTTCTGTAATCACTGCTTCACCATGTGTGAGCAAAGCTTGACCAATGTTTCCTTGCACTCTTAAAGTAAAGAGTCTACCTTCTTTCTTACCAGAGACAATCTGATTATATCCATTCTCTAGATCTTCAACAAATACTCCTTCATTTGTAAACCTGACTTGAAAACCTTTTTCAACTATCTGTCCCACACTAATCAAGTTTTTAGGTATTGTGGGAACATACAAAACATTGGTTAGCAAATCTGTTCCACTCTTGCATTTCACTTTTCCAATTGAATGTACACTATGTCTTGTATTATCACCTGTTTGAACTGTATGACTAGAAATGCCTTTTTCCAATTCTGACATCAATTCTATGTTTCCTGACAAATGATTAGAACATCCAGAGTCAATGTAAAATACCTTTAGATCTTCTTTATCTGATGTGCTGATTGAATTCATCATCAATGATGTATGACTTTCATTATGTGTGTCATTGGCATAGTTGTAGTAGGTGGTGTTGTAGGATTGATTCTGTCCCCAACTTCTTCCTCCACCTCTACCATAGCCTCCTCTTTGACTTTGTCTACCTCTTTGGAAATTACTTTGATATCTTCCACCTCGACCTCTGCTATTGTTGTTTTGATTCTGGTTTGATCCTTGTTGGTTGTGCCAACAGTCATGAGCCAAATGATTACTCAATCCACAGATCCAGCAAGCCTTTTTGTTGTTATTTTGATTACCTCTTCCTCTTCCAAAACCTCTTGCTCTTCCTCTGCCAGTGCCTTTACCTCTTGCATAATAAGCTTGAGAACTAGACTCCTCTTCATCCTTTGCTTTACCTTTATCTCCTTTCTTCTTGTTCTTCATGTACATTGCAGAACTTTGTCCTTTATCTCCATCTCCCTTCAAGTCTTGCTCATATGTGAGCATCAAACCAAGCAACTGGTTCAAATCTGGAACATAATGATTCAAAGAAAGTTCTGTTGATAAGACAAAAGGTTTTCACCTTTCATCTCCTCTCAAACCTGCAAGTAGTTGAGCAATCAATCTGTGATCTTCAACATCTTCATCTATGGATCCAAGACTATCTACTAGATCCTTCATCTTAGTGACATAATCACTAATGGTTTGACTTGGCTTCTTCTTGAATGTTGTAAACTCTGACCATAGACTTGCTTTCCTTGCTTTGGTAGTACTTTGGAAATGATACTCCAATGCATTCCATATATCTTCAGATGATTCCAATCCTCTGATGTGTGGTAGCAAATGATCAGAGATTGTATTGTAGATGTATGCTTTTGCACTTGCATCCTTCTTCTGCCAATGCTTTAAAGCATCAAGTTCCTCTTTCTTTGGTCGGCTCTCATCTTCAAATACTGGCTTCTCTTATTCACCTGTTACATATACCATGAGATCCTTACTCATAAGTAAGGCTTCCATTCTCATTACCCATGCGGGGTAATTATCTCTGTCCAGTTTGTCAATGGAGATATGATCTGCCATAGTTCTTTTCTTCTGCTGCAACCTGTGAGCTTCAAGGATAAAGGATAATACCTTTTGAAGTTCTTTGTGGATGAGGATACTTTTGAAGTAACCTTTTGATGCCTTGCGTCTTCAAATGCTTCACCTTTCAAACTTTAATGGAAAACTTTACAAAACTTCTCGTACCTTTGTTGTCTTCTGCTCTCGAGAATCTTTCTGCTCTGATACCACTTGTTGATGTATGAAACACCACAAGAAATGAATTAATGTGACACTAGAACACCTCTATGGTCACCATTAACTCATTGCCACTCCAAACTTTGGGAAATGATAGCCTAAAAAGAGAACTTTGCTTCTATAGAAATTCCTAGTCACCGAAATGACATACCTTCCGTATTTTGCTAATTTCTCCTAGCTCAAGTATTATTTCTCCATGAAACTTTATAGGCTGAGAATAGAAGAGTAGAGCTTTCCAACAAGCTATCATATGCATCAAACGGATCTCTAGAACTCAAGTTATGGCCTTCACAAGATGACCCTGTATGACCTTCCAAAACTGGAACTTTTTCTTGTTTTAGTAATCTTGGTGTCCAAAAATAAAAAATTCGATGCCTAGCATCGAATTTCAGTCCAAGTCGATGCCGGGCATCGACTTTGGGCTTTTTTTGGCTATTTTTCTGCACCAAAAACACTCTATTTTTCAGTCCAAGTCGATGCCGGGCATCCATTTTATGCTGGAACTCGATGCCAGGCATCGAGTTGCTCCACAAACTTCATATTTTTAGAAGATTCAACAACAGTTAACACACAGAGAATGAAAAAATGACTTATTAGCCAAGATTCGATGCCAGGCATCGAATTGCTCAGAAAACTTGAACTTTTGAATTCATCACACAGTAGGTAATCATGGAGATGATGGAGAGAGGCTCAAAAATAGAACTTTACTCAGTTCTTCTCATAACTATAAAAAACTCAGAAGTTTTACAAATGCTTTCTCACTCAGAGAATCCCGACTATACACAGTCGTATAAATGAATTCCTTCTTCTACTTCTTCTCTCTATTCTCTCTCTCCGCGTCAGTTGATACAAACTAACTTATATAGATTTTCGTATTCTCGTGATTTTAAAAAACTTCTAGAACTAAAGTGAACTAACTTTACAAATATGATACACTTGTGAATTTGTCCCTTCACATAGGCATGGGGTTTTCTTCCTAAGATTTGAACTTCAAATATATGTCCAATTAGTGATTGTTTCTCCAACAGACCACAAGAAATGAATTAATGTGACACTAGAACACCTCTATGGTCACCATTAACTCATTGCCACTCCAAACTTTGAGAAATGATAGCCTAAAGTGAGAACTTTGCTTCTACAGAAATTCCTAGTCACTGAAATGACATACCTTCAGTATTTTGCTAATTTCTCCCAGCTCAAGTATTATTTGTCCATGAAACTTTATAGGCTAAAACTAGAAGAGTAGAGCTTTCCAACAAGCTATCATATGCATCAAACGAACCTCTAGAACTCAAGTTATGGCTCTCACAAGATGACCCTGTATGACCTTCCAGAACTGGAAATTTTACCTGTTTTAGTAAGAGCGTCTGTTTAAAATTAGAATTCGATGCCTAGCATCGACTTGCAACAAGAATTCGATGCCGAGCATCGACTTGGGATGTTTTTGGCCACTTTTCAGCAGGGATTCGATGCCAGGCATTGACTTCCTGCATAAAGTCTTGATCTTTTGGACACCAAAACTATAGGTGATTTCATGCACACTCACAATATGACTTATCAACTGGAATTCGATGTCAGGCATCGAGTTGCTCCAACAACATCATCTTTTCAAGAAGATTTGGTAGTAGATAAAAATCAGATATGAAAATAAGGACTTATCAAGTGAGATTCGATGCCACGCATCGACTTGCTTGGAAAACTTCAACCTTTCAAATCATTACACAGAAGACAAACACTGGAGATGGAGGAAGAAGACTTATACACAGAACTTTAACTAGTTCTTGTCATAACTATAAAAACTCAGAAGCTTACAAGTGCTTTCTCGCTCAGAGAAGCCCGACTATACTCAGTCATACAAAAATGAGTTCTTCTCACTCTTCTTCTCACCGCGTCAGTTAATACTAACTAACTTATATAGACTTTCTCATTCCCGTAACTTTTAAAAAACTTCTAGAACTAAAGTGAGCTAACTTTACAAATATGATACACTTGTGAATTTGTCCCTTCACATAGGCATGGGGTTTTCTTCCTAAGATTTGAACTTCAAATATATGTCCAATTAGTGAGTGTTTCTCCAACAGCTCCCCCTCAATCACTAATTGACATTCCCTGTTTCTTCATATCATCTTCTTTTCTTTTACTCGTGCCATGCTTTTGAATCTACTGGTCTTCACACCATCCAAGCTCTTTGTCATTATGTCTGCAAACTGATCTTTAGTAGAAATGTATTCCACTTCAATCTCTTTCTCCATTACCTTTTCTCTTCATCAATGCCTAAGCTCTTGAACAATGTCTGCATCCATATGACTTCCTTAGCTGCTTCCACAAGTCCTTTGTACTCTGCTTCAGTTGATGATAATGCTACTGTATGTTGTTTCTTTGAACACCAACTTACAAGCTTATCACCAATGTATATCATGTAACCATGAGTTGATCTTCTGTCATCCTGGTTACCTGCCCAATCTGAATCACTATAGGCTCTCAACTTCAAATCTGATGTAAAAGGATAATATAATCCTTCCTTTATAGTTCCTTTGATATATCTGAGAACTCTTTGACCTGCAATCCAATGTGGGTCCTTTGGACAATGCATGAACTGTGACAAAACTCCCAGTGCATAACTAAGATCAGGTCTTGTTAGTGTAGCATAAATCAAACTACCCACAAGAGATTGATACTTCCTCATATCTTTGTATTCTGCACCATCATATTTACTAAGCTTGTGATTAACTTCAAGTGGAGTTGAAGCTTCTCTGCAATTTTCCATATCAAACTTCTTCAACAAGTTCAGAAGATACCTTTCTTGTGATACATATATGCCATGATCTGTATAGGTGACTTCATTCCAAGAAAGTATGACAACTGTCCTAGGTCACTGATCTTGAACTCTTTCTCAAGTAATCTCTTTACCTCCTTGATTCCTTCATCTGAAGTACCTGTGATTATAATGTCATCTACATAAATACAAATGTAGATTGTACCTTCCTCTGTTCTTTTGATAAGTAGACTTGAATCTGCTTTTGAACTTTGATATCCAAGATCATTGAGATACTTCACCAGTCTATAGTTCCAAGCTCTTGGAGCTTGCTTCAATCTATACAATGCTCTTCTCAACCTGCAAACAAAATTTGGATACCTGGACTCTATAAACCCTTGAGGTTGTTCCATGTATACCTCATCTGATATGTATCCATTCAAGAATGCATTCTTTATATCCAATTGACTTAGAGTCCATCCTTTTGAAGCTGCAATAGCAATGATTGTCCTTATAGTTGACATCTTAGCTACAGGACTGAATGTCTCATCATAATCTATGCCATAGGTCTGGGCATAGCCTTTCACCACCAATCTAGCTTTGTATCTGGCTATACTTCCATCTGCGAGCTTCTTCACTTTATAAACCCATTTATTTCCAATTACTTTCTTACCATTTGGTTTAGGAACAAGTTCCCATGTCTTGTTCTCCTCCAGTGCATTGAACTCTTCCTTCATTGCTCCTTCCCATTGCTTCTTACCTTTAGCTTCATCATAGTTCTAAGGTTCTTCATCATCTTTGACCATATATGCATAGTTCTTCTGAGTTATGTAAGAAGTATCATAAGAATACCTTTCTGGTTGTCTTCTAGTCCTGCTTGACCTTCTTGGTTCACATTCTTCATATGTGTCTGGATACACTTCTTCATCAAATATAGGAGCTTCTTCATTTCTTCTTGTTAATCCACTTGTGGATGTACTTGCTTGCATATAGTCTTCATCTCTATTTACCTGCACAATTGATTTTCCTTTCTCACATCTTCTTACCACTTCTTCAAATTCTTCAGCTGTGTGACTTTGATCTGCATACCAACTTTTCTGTTCATCAAATGTAACATCTCTAGAAACAATAAATTGTTTTGTTAAAGGATTCCACAACCTGTAACCCATCTTCTTTTCATCATAACCAATTAACACATATTTTTCTGCCTTTGGTTCAAGTTTATGCCTAAGCTGTGATGGCACATAAGCATATGCAACTGATCCAAACACTCTACAATTATCTAGTGTTGGTTTCTTACCCCACCAGGCTTCATATGGAGTCATTCCATTCAAAGCTGCACATGGTAATCTATTCACAAGATATGTAGCTGTATTTATAGCCTCAGCCCAAAGATAATTTGGACAATTCTTCTCCTTTAGCATAGCTCTAGCAAACTCAACCAATGTCTTGTTCCTTCTTTCTGCTACACCATTTTGTTGTGGTGTATACCTGCAGGTTATTTCTCTCTTAATACCTGCATTCCAAAGATAATCATTGAACTCTTGGGAGAAGTATTCTCCCCCTCCATCAGACCTCAGTCTTTTAAGCTTTTGACCTGTGACTCTCTCTGCATATGCATGAAAATGCTTGAAAGCTCCAAACACTTCTGATCTTTCCTTCAAAACATATAATGTTATCCATCTTGTAGCATCATCAATGAAAAGAACATAATACCTTGAGCCACTCATAGATCCTTCTTTTGTTGGTCCCCATACATCTGTATGAATGAGCTCAAGTACTCCATCATGTTTGAATCCTTTCTTCTGAAATGGTAACCTGTGTGCTTTACCCATTTGACATGCTTCACATTTATAAACCATATGTTGACTTTGCACATTTGGTAATCCTAGTACAGACTGATTAGCAACCATAGCTTTAATTCCTCTTTCATTGAAATGACCTAATCTCTTATGCCAGAGATCAAGTTCTGTAATCACTGCTTCACCATGTGTGAGCAAAGCTTGACCAATGTTCCCTTGTACTCTTAAAGTAAAGAGTCTACCTTCTTTCTTACCAGAGACAATCTGATTATATCCATTCTCTGGATCTTCAACAAATACTCCTTCATTTGTAAACCTGACTTGAAAACCTTTTTCAACTATTTGTCCCACACTAATCAAGTTTTTAGGTATTGTGGGAACATACAAAACATTGGCTAGCAAATCTGCTCCACTCTTGCATTTCACTTTTCCAATTGAATGTACACTATGTCTTGTATTATCACCTGTTTGAACTGTATGACTAGAAATGCCTTTTTCCAATTCTGACATCAATTCTATGTTTCCTGACAAATGATTAGAACATCCAGAGTCAATGTAAAATACCTTTAGATCTTCTTTATCTGATGTGCTGATTGAATTCATCATCAATAATGTATGACTTTCATTATGTGTGTCATTGGCATAGTTGTAGTAGGTGGTGTTGTAGGATTGATTCTGTCCCCAACTTCTTCCTCCACCTCTACCATAGCCTCCTCTTTGACTTTGTCTACCTCTTTGGAAATTACTTTGATATCTTCCACCTCGACCTCTACTATTGTTGTTTTGATTCTGGTTTGATCCTTGTTGGTTGTGCCAACAGTCATGAGCCAAATCATTACTCAATCCACAGATCCAGCAAGCCTTTTTGTTGTTATTTTGATTACCTCTTCCTCTTCCAAAACCTCTTGCTCTTCCTCTGCCAGTGCCTTTACCTCTTGCATAATAAGCTTGAGAACTAGACTCCTCTTCATCCTTTGCTTTACCTTTATCTCCTTTCTTCTTGTTCTTCATGTACATTGCAGAACTTTGTCCTTTATCTCTATCTCCCTTCAAGTCTTGCTCATATGTGAGCATCAAACCAAGCAACTGGTTCAAATCTGGAACATAATGATTTAATTAAAGTTCTGTTGATAAGACAAAAGGTTTCCACCTTTCATCCCCTCTCAAACCTGCAAGTAGCTGAGCAATCAATCTGTGATCTTCAACATCTTCATCTATGGATCCAAGACTATCTGCAAGATCCTTCATCTTAGTGACATAATCACTAATGGTTTGACTTTGCTTCTACAGAAATTCCTAGTCACCGAAATGACATACCTTCAGTATTTTGCTTATTTCTCCTAGTTCAAGCATTTTTTCTCCATGAAACTTTATAGCCTGAAACTAGAAGAGTAGAGCTTTCCAACAGGCTATCATATGCATCAAACGGATCTCTAGAACTCAAGTTATGGCCTTCACAAGATGACCCTGTATGACCTTCCAAAACTGGAATTTTTTCTTGTTTTAGTAATCCTGGTGTCCAAAAATAAAAAATTCGATGCCTAGCATCGAATTTCAGTCCAAGTCGATGCCGGGCATCGACTTTGGGCTTTTTTTTGCTATTTTTTTGCACCAGAAACACTCTATTTTACACACACATGAAGAAGATGACTTATATGCTAGAAGTCGATGCCGAGCATCCATTTTATGCTGGAACTCAATGCCAGGCATCGAGTTGCTCCACAAACTTCATATTTTTAGAAGATTCAACAACAGTTAACACACAGAGAATGAAAAAATGACTTATCAGCCAAGATTCGATGCCAGGCATCGAATTGCTCAAAAAACTTGAACTTTTGAATTCATCACACAGTAGGTAATCATGGAGATGATGGAGAGAGGCTCAAAAACAGAACTTTACTCAGTTCTTCTCATAACTATAAAAAACTCAGAAGTTTTACAAATGCTTTCTCACTCAGAGAATCCCGACTATACACAGTCGTATAAAGGAACTCCTTCTTCTACTTCTTCTTTCTATTCTCTCTCTCCGCGTCAGTTGATACAAACTAACTTATATAGATTTTCGTATTCTCGTGATTTTAAAAAACTTCTAGAACTAAAGTGAACTAACTTTACAAATATGATACACTTGTGAATTTGTCCCTTCACATAGGCATGGGGTTTTCTTCCTAAGATTTGAACTTCAAATATATGTCCAATTAGTGATTGTTTTTTTTTTAATATAAAGGAAGTTCGGCAATAGCCTACTCTCCCGGACTTGAATTAAATAAAGAAAAGTACAAGAGGAGGGGACTAGTGCTCACGGGACCCCCCAAATCCCACAAAGCAGGGGAAGCTTTTACAGATCCAACAGCTCCCGCTCAATCATTAATTGACATTCCCTGTTTCTTCATATCATCTTCTTTTCTTTTACTCCTTCCATGCTTTTGAATCTGCTCGTCTTCACACCATCCAAGCTCTTTGTCATTATGTCTGCTAACTGATCTTTAGTAGAAATGTACTCCACTTCAATCTCCTTCTCCATTACCTTTTCTCTGAGAAAATGATAATGTATCTCTATGTGCTTTGTCCTTGCATGAAATACTGGATTTGCTGCAAGATAAAGTGAACTCATATTATCTCCATGTATTGTAGGTGTACCTTGATCAATGCCTAAGCTCTTGAACAATGTCTGCATCCATATGACTTCCTTAGCTGCTTCCACAAGTCCTTTGTACTCTGCTTCAGTTGATGATAATGCTACTGTATGTTGTTTCTTTGAACACCAACTTACAAGCTTATCACCAATATATATCATGTAACCATGAGTTGATCTTCTGTCATCTTGATTACCTGCCCAATCTGAATCACTATAGGCTCTCAACTTCAAATCTGATGTAAAAGGATAATATAATCCTTCCTTTATAGTTCCTTTGATATATCTGAGAACTCTTTGACCTGCAATCAAATGTGGGTCCTTTGGACAATGCATGAATAGTGACAAGACTCCCACTGCATAACTAAGATCAGGTCTTGTTAGTGTAGCATAAATCAAACTACCCACAAGAGATTGATACTTCCTCATATCTTTGTAGTCTGCACCATCATATTTACTGAGCTTGTGATTAACTTCAAGTGGAGTTGAAGCTTCTCTGCAATTTTCCATATCAAACTTCTTCAACAAGTTTAGAAGATACCTTTCTTGTGACACATATATGCCATGATCTGTATAAGTAACTTCCATTCCAAGAAAGTATGATAACTTTCCTAGGTCACTGATCTTGAATTCTTTTTCAAGCAATCTCTTTACCTCCTTGATTCCTTCATCTGAAGTACCTGTGATTATAATGTCATCTACATAAATACAAATGTAGATTGTACCTTCCTCTGTTCTTCTGATAAGTAGACTTGGGTCTGCTTTTGAACTTTGATATCCAAGATCATTGAGATACTTCACCAGTCTATAGTTCCAAGCTCTTGGAGCTTGCTTCAATCCATACAATGCTCTTCTCAACCTGCAAACAAAATTTGGATACCTGGAATCTATAAACCCTTGAGGTTGTTCCATGTATACCTCATCTGATATGTATCCATTCAAGAATGCATTCTTTATATCCAATTGACTTAGGGTCCAGCCTTTTGAAGCTGCAATAGCAATGATTGTCCTTATAGTTGACATCTTAGCTACAGGACTGATGTCTCATCATAATCTATGCCATAGGTCTGGGCATAGCCTTTCACCACCAGTCTAGCTTTGTATCTGGCTATACTTCCATCTGCAAGCTTCTTCACTTTATAAACCCATTTATTTCCAATAACTTTCTTACCATTTGGTTTAGGAACAAGTTCCCATGTCTTGTTCTCCTCCAGTGCATTGAACTCTTCCTTCATTGCTTCTTCCCATTGCTTCTTACCTTTAGCTTCATCATAGTTCTGGGGTTCTTCATCATCTTTGACCATATATGCATAGTTCTTCTGAGTTATGTAAGAAGTATCATAAGAATACCTTTCTGGTTGTCTTCTAGTCCTGCTTGACCTTCTTGGTTCACATTCTTCATATGTGTCTGGATACACTTCTTCATCAAATATAGGAGCTTCTTCATTCCTTCTTGTTAATCCACTTCTGGATGTACTTGCTTGCATATAGTCTTCATCTCTATTTACCTGCACAATTGATTTTCCTTTCTCACATCTTCTTACCTCTTCTTCAAATTCTTCAGCTGTATGACTTTGATCTGCATACCAACTTTTCTGTTCATCAAATGTAACATCTCTAGAAACAAGAAATTGTTTGGTTAAAGGATTCCACAACCTGTAACCCATCTGCGTTTCATCATAACCAATGAACACATATTTTTCTGCCTTTGGTTCAAGTTTATGCCTAAGCTGTGATGGCACATAAGCATATGCAATTGATCCAAACACTCTACAATGATCTAGTGTTGGTTTCTTACCCCACCAAGCTTCATATGGAGTCATACCATTGAGAGCTGCACATGGTAATCTATTCACAAGATATGTAGCTGTATTTACAGCTTCAGCCCAAAGATAATTTGGACAATTCTTCTCCTTCAACATAGCTCTAGCAAACTCAACCAAAGTCCTGTTCCTTCTTTCTGCTACACCATTTTGTTGTGGTGTATACCTGCAAGTTATTTCTCTCTTAATACCTGCATTCCAAAGATAATCATTGAACTCTTGGGAGAAGTATTCTCCCTCTCCATCAGACCTCAGTCTTTTAAGCTTTTGACCTGTGACTCTCTCTGCATATGCATGAAAATGCTTGAAAGCTCCAAACACTTCTGATCTTTCCTTCAAAACATATAATGTTATCCATCTTGTAGCATCATCAATGAAAAGAACATAATACCTTGAGCCACTGATAGATCCTTCTTTTGTTGGTCCCCATACATCTGTATGAATGAGCTCAAGTACTCCATCATGTTTGAAACCTTTCTTTTGAAATGGTAACCTATGTGCTTTACCCATTTGACATGCTTCACATTTATAAACCATATGTTGACTTTGCACATTTGGTGATCCTAGTACAGACTGATTAGCAACCATAGCTTTAATTCCTCTTTCATTGAAATGACCTAATCTCTTATGCCAGAGATCAAGTTCTGTAATCACTGCTTCACCATGTGTGAGCAAAGCTTGACCAATGTTTCCTTGCACTCTTAAAGTAAAGAGTCTACCTTCTTTCTTACCAGAGACAATCTGATTATATCCATTCTCTAGATCTTCAACAAATACTCCTTCATTTGTAAACCTGACTTGAGAACCTTTTTCAACTATCTGTCCCACACTAATCAAGTTTTTAGGTATTGTGGGAACATACAAAACATTGGTTAGCAAATCTGCTCCACTCTTGCATTTCACTTTTCCAATTGAATGTACACTATGTCTTGTATTATCACCTGTTTGAACTGTATGACTAGAAATGCCTTTTTCCAATTCTGACATCAATTCTATGTTTCCTGACAAATGATTAGAACATCCAGAGTCAATGTAAAATACCTTTAGATCTTCTTTATCTGATGTGCTGATTGAATTCATCATCAATGATGTATGACTTTCATTCTGTGTGTCATTTGCATAGTTGTAGTAGGTGGTGTTGTAGGATTGATTCTGTCCCCAACTTCTTCCTCCACCTCTACCATAGCCTCCTCTTTGACTTTGTCTACCTCTTTGAAAATTACTTTGATATCTTCCACCTCGGCCTCTGCTATTGTTGTTCTGATTTTGATTTGATCCTTGTTGGTTGTGCCAACAGTCATGAGCCAAATTATTACTCAATCCACAGATCCAGCAAGCCTTTTTGTTGTTATTTTGATTACCTCTTCCTCTTCCAAAGCCTCTTGCTCTTCCTCTGCCAGTGCCTTTACCTCTTGCATAATAAGCTTGAGAACTAGACTCCTCTTCATCCTTTGCTTTACCTTTATCTCCTTTCTTCTTGTTCTTCATGTACATTGCAGAACTTTGTCCTTTATCTCCATCTCCCTTCAAGTCTTGCTCATATGTGAGCATCAAACCAAGCAACTGTTTCAAATCTGGAACATAATGATTTAATGAAAGTTCTGTTGATAAGACAAAAGGTTTCCACCTTTCATCCCCTCTCAAACCTGCAAGTAGCTGAGCAATCAATCTGTGATCTTCAACATCTTCATCTATGGATCCAAGACTATCTGCAAGATCCTTCATCTTAGTGACATAATCACTAATGGTTTGACTTGGCTTCTTCTTGAATGTTGTAAACTCTGACCATAGACTTTCTTTCCGTGCTTTAGTAGTGCTTTGGAAATGATACTCCAATGCATTCCAGAGAATGGATATAATCAGATTGTCTCTGGTAAGAAAGAAGGTAGACTCTTTACTTTAAGAGTACAAGGGAACATTGGTCAAGCTTTGCTCACACATGGTGAAGCAGTGATTACAGAACTTGATCTCTGGCATAAGAGATTAGGTCATTTCAATGAAAGAGGAATTAAAGCTATGGTTGCTAATCAGTCTGTACTAGGATTACCAAATGTGCAAAGTCAACATATGGTTTATAAATGTGAAGCATGTCAAATGGGTAAAGCACACAGGTTACCATTTCAGAAGAAAGGATTCAAACATGATGGAGTACTTGAGCTCATTCATACAGATGTATGGGGACCAACAAAAGAAGGATCTATGAGTGGCTCAAGGTATTATGTTCTTTTCATTGATGATGCTACAAGATGGATAACATTATATGTTTTGAAGGAAAGATCAGAAGTGTTTGGAGCTTTCAAGCATTTTCATGCATATGCAGAGAGAGTCACAGGTCAAAAGCTTAAAAGACTGAGGTCTGATGGAGGGGGAGAATACTTCTCCCAAGAGTTCAATGATTATCTTTGGAATGCAGGTATTAAGAGAGAAATAACCTGCAGGTATACACCACAACAAAATGGTGTAGCAGAAAGAAGGAACAGGACATTGGTTGAGTTTGCTAGAGCTATGCTAAAGGAGAAGAATTGTCCAAATTATCTTTGGGCTGAGGCTGTAAATACAGCTACATATCTTGTGAATAGATTACCATGTGCAGCTTTGAATGGAATGACTCCATATGAAGCCTGGTGGGGTAAGAAACCAACACTAGATCATTGTAGAGTGTTTGGATCAGTTGCATATGCTTATGTGCCATCACAGCTTAGGCATAAACTTGAACCAAAGGCAGAAAAATATGTGTTCATTGGTTATGATGAAAAGCAGATGGGTTACAGGTTGTGGAATCCTTTAACAAAACAATTTATTGTTTCTAGAGATGTTACATTTGATGAACAGAAAAGTTGGTATGCAGATCAAAGTCACACAGCTGAAGAATTTGAAGAAGAGGTAAGAAGATGTGAGAAAGGAAAATCAATTGTGCAGGTAAATAGAGATGAAGACTATATGCAAGCAAGTACATCCACAAGTGGATTAACAAGAAGAAATGAAGAAGCTCCTATATTTGATGAAGAAGTGTATCCAGAAACTTATGAAGAATGTGAACCAAGAAGGTCAAGCAGGACTAGAAGACAACCAGAAAGGTATTCTTATGATAATTCTTACATAACTCAGAAGAACTATGCATATATGGTCAAAGATGATGAAGAACCCCAGAACTATGATGAAGCTAAAGGTAAGAAGCAATGGGAAGAAGCAATGAGGGAAGAGTTCAATGCATTGGAGGAGAACAAGACATGGGAACTTGTTCCTAAACCAAATGGTAAGAAAGTAATTGGAAATAAATGGGTTTATAAAGTGAAGAAGCTTGCAGATGGAAGTATAGCCAGATACAAAGCTAGATTGGTGGTGAAAGGCTATGCCCAGGCCTATGGCATAGATTATGATGAGGCATTCAGTCCCGTAGCTAAGATGTCAACTATAAGGACAATCATTGCTATTGCAGCTTCAAAAGGATGGACTCTAAGTCAATTGGATATAAAAAATGCATTCTTGAATGGATACATATCAGATGAGGTATACATGGAACAACCTCAAGGGTTTATAGATTCCAGGTATCCAAATTTTGTTTGCAGGTTGAGAAGAGCATTGTATGGATTGAAGCAAGCTCCAAGAGCTTGGAACTATAGACTGGTGAAGTATCTCAATGATCTTGGATATCAAAGTTCAAAAGCAGACCCAAGTCTACTTATCAGAAGAACAGAGGAAGGTACAATCTACATTTGTATTTATGTAGATGACATTATAATCACAGGTACTTCAGATGAAGGAATCAAGGAAGTAAAGAGATTGCTTTAGAAAGAGTTCAAGATCAGTGACCTAGGAAAGTTGTCATACTTTCTTGGAATGGAAGTCACCTATACAGATCATGGCATATATGTATCACAAGAAAGGTATCTTCTGAACTTGTTGAAGAAGTTTGATATGGAAAATTGCAGAGAAGCTTCAACTCCACTTGAAGTTAATCACAAGCTCAGTAAATATGATGGTGCATAATACAAAGATATGAGGAAGTATCAATCTCTTGTGGGTAGGTTGATTTATGCTACACTAACAAGACCTGATCTTAGTTATGCAGTGGGAGTTTTGTCACAATTCATGCATTGTCCAAAGGACCCACATTGGATTGCAGGTCAAAGAGTTCTTAGATATATCAAAGGAACTATAAAGGAAGGATTATATTATCCTTTTACATCAGATTTGAAGTTGAGAGCCTATAGTGATTCAGATTGGGCAGGTAACCAGGATGACAGAAGATCAACTCATGGTTACATGATATACATTGGTGATAAGCTTGTAAGTTGGTGTTCAAAGAAACAACATACAGTAGCATTATCATCAACTGAAGCAGAGTACAAAGGACTTGTGGAAGCAGCTAAGGAAGTCATATGGATGCAGACATTGTTCAAGAGCTTAGGCATTGATCAAGGTACACCTACAATACTTGGAGATAATATGAGTTCACTTTATCTTGTAGCAAATCCAGTATTTCATGCAAGGACAAAGCACATAGAGATACAATATCATTTTCTCAGAGAAAAGGTAATGGAGAAGGAGACTGAAGTGGAGTACATTTCTACTAAAGATCAGTTAGCAGACATAATGACAAAGAGCTTGGATGGTGTGAAGACCAGCAGATTCAAAAGCATGGCAGGAGTAAAAGAAAAGAAGATGATATGAAGAAACAGGGAATGTCAATTAGTGATTGAGGGGGAGCTGTTGGAGAAACAATCACTAATTGGATATATATTTGAAGGACAAATCTTAGGAAGAAAACCCCATGCCTATGTGAAGGGAAAAATTCACAAGTGTATCATATTTGTAAAGTTAGTTCACTTTAGTTCTAGAAGTTTTTTTAAAATCACGAGAATACGAAAATCTATATAAGTTAGTTTGTATCAACTGACGCGGAGAGAGAGAGTGAGAGAGAAGAAATAGAGGAAGGAGTTCATTTTATACGACTGAGTATAGTCGGGCTTCTCTGAGTGAGAAAGCATCTGTAAAACTTCTGAGTTTTCATAGCTATGAGAAAGAACTGAGTAAAGTTCTGTGTATGAGTCTCTCTTCATCATCTCCATGCTTGCCTACTGTGTGATGAATTCAAAAGTTCAAGTTTTCTGAGCAATTCGATGCCTGGCATCGAATCTTGGCTGATAAGTCATTATTTCCATTCTCTGTGTGTTAACTGTTGTTGAATCTTTTAAAAACATGAAGTTTGTGGAGCAACTCGATGCCTGGCATCGAGTTTCAGCATAAAGTGGATGCCCGGCATCGACTTCTAGCATACAAGTAGTCTTCTTCATGTGTGTGTAAAAGAAGCTATTTCTGGTGCATAAAAAGGGCCTAAAAAAGCTCAAAGTCGATGCCCAGCATCGACCTTGACTGAAATTCGATGCTAGGCATCGAATTTTTTATTTTTAGACACCCAGGAATACTAAAACAGGCAAAATTTCCAGTTTGGGAAGGTCATACAGGGTCATCTTGTGAGGGCCATAACTTGAGTTCTAGAGATCCGTTTGATGCATATCATAGCTTGTTGGAAAGCTCTACTCTTCTAGTTTCAGCCTATAAAGTTTCATGGAGAAATCATACTTGAGCTAGGAGAAATTAGCCTTGTTGATGTATGAAACACCACAAGAAATGAATTAATGTGACACTAGAACACCTCTATGGTCACCATTAACTCATTGCCACTCAAAACTTTGAGAAATGATAGCCTAAAGTGAGAACTTTGCTTCTACAGAAATTCCTAGTCACCGAAATGACATACCTTCAGTATTTTGCTACTTTCTCCTAGCTCAAGTATTATTTCTCCATGAAACTTTATAGGCTGAAACTAGAAGAGTAGAGCTTTCCAACAAGCTATCATATGCACCAAACGGACCTCTAGAACTCAAGTTATGGCTGTCACAAGATGACCGTGTATGACCTTCCAAAACTAGAAATTTTACCTGTTTTAGTAAGAGCGCCTGTTTAAAATTAGAATTCGATGCCTAGCATCGACTTGCAACAAGAATTCGATGCCGGGCATCGACTTGGGATGTTTTTGGCCACTTTTCAGCAGGGATTCGATGCCAGGCATCGACTTCCCGCATAAAGTCTTGATCTTTTGGACACCAAAACTATAGGTGATTTCATGCACACTCACAATATGACTTATCAACTGGAATTCGATGCCAGGCATCGAGTTGCTCCAACAACATCATCTTTTCAAGAAGATTTGGCAGTAGATAAAAATCAGATATGAAAATAAGGACTTATCAAGTGAGATACGATGCCACGCATCGAGTTGCTTGGAAAACTTCAACCTTTCAAATCATTACACAGAAGACAAACACTGGAGATGGAGGACGAAGACTTATACACAGAACTTTAACTAGTTCTTGTCATAACTATAAAAACTCAGAAGCTTACAAGTGCTTTCTCGCTCAGAGAAGCCCGACTATACTCAGTCATACAAAAATGAGTTCTTCTTGTTGATGTATAAAACACCACAAGAAATGAATTAATGTGACACTAGAACACCTCTATGGTCACCATTAACTCATTGCCACTCCAAACTTTGAGAAATGATAGCCTAAAGTAAGAACTTTGCTTCTACAGAAATTCCTAGTCACTGAAATGACATACCTTCAGTATTTTGCTAATTTCTCCTAGCTCACATATTATTTCTCTATGAAACTTAATAGGCTAAAACTAGAAGAGTAGAGCTTTCCAACAAGCTATCATATGCATCAAACGGAGCTCTAGAACTCAAGTTATGGCCCTCACAAGATGACCCTGTATGACCTTCCAAAACTGGAAAACTTGCCTGTTTTAGTAAGAGCGCCTGTTTAAAATTAGAATTCGATGCCTAGCATCGACTTGCAACGAGAATTCGATGCCGGGCATCGACTTGGGATGTTTTTGGCCACTTTTCAGCAGGGATTCGATGCCGGGCATCGACTTCCCGCATAAAGTCTTGATCTTTTGGACACCAAAACTATAGGTGATTTCATGCACATTTACAATATGACTTCTCAACTGGAATTCGATGCCAGGCATCGAGTTGCTCCAACAACATCATGTTTTTCAAACACTTCAGTACTGAATGAAAAATATAAATGAAAATATGACTTATCAACAGAGATTCGATGCCAGGCATCGAGTTGCTTGGAAAACTTGATCTGTAACTCATCACACAGTAAGTAATCATGGAGATGATGGAGAGAGGCTCATACACAGAACTTTACTCAGTTCTTCTCATAACTATAAAAAACTCAGAAGTTTTACAGATGCTTTCTCACTCAGAGAATCCCGACTATACACAGTCGTATAAATGAACTCCTTCTTCTACTTCTTCTCTCTATTCTCTCTCTCTCCGCGTTAGTTGATACAAACTAACTTATATAGATTTTCGTATTGTCGTGATTTTAAAAAACTTCTAGAACTAAAGTGAACTAACTTTACAAGTATGATACATTTGTGAATTTGTCCCTTCACATAGGCATGGGGTTTTCTTCCTAAGATTTGACCTTCAAATATATGTCTAATTAGTGAGTGTTTCTCCAACAGCTCCCCCTCAATCACTAATTGACATTCCCTGTCTCTTCATATCATCTTCTTTTCTTTTACTCCTGCCATGCTTTTGAATCTGCTGGTCTTCACACCATCCAAGCTCTTTGTCATTATGTCTGCTAATTGATCTTTAGTAGAAATGTATTCCACTTCAATCTCCTTCTCCATTACCTTTTCTCTGAGAAAATGATACTGTATCTCTATGTGCTTTGTTCTTGCATGAAATACTGGATTTGCTGCAAGATAAAGTGAACTCATATTATCTCCATGTATTGTAGGTGTACCTTGATCAATGCCTAAGCTCTTGAACAATGTCTGCATCCATATGACTTCCTTAGCTGCTTCCACAAGTCCTTTGTACTCTGCTTCAGTTGATGATAATGCTACTGTATGTTGTTTCTTGGAACACCAACTTACAAGCTTATCACCAATGTATATCATGTAACCATGAGTTGATCTCCTGTCATCTTGATTACCTGCCCAGTCTGAGTCACTGTAGGCTCTCAACTTCAAATCTGATGTAAAAGGATAATATAATCCTTCCTTTATAGTTCCTTTGATATATCTGAGAACTCTTTGACCTGCAATCCAATGTGGGTCCTTTGGACAATGCATGAATTGTGACAAAACTCCCACTGCATAACTAAGATCAGGTCTTGTTAGTGTAGCATAAATCAAACTACCCACAAGAGATTGATACTTCCTCATATCTTTGTAGTCTGCACCATCATATTTACTGAGCTTGTGATTAACTTCAAGTGGAGTTGAAGCTTCTCTGCAATTTTCCATATCAAACTTCTTCAACAAGTTCAGAAGATACCTTTGTTGTGACACATATATGCCATGATCTGTATAAGTGACTTCCATTCCAAGAAAGTATGATAACTTTCCTAGGTCACTGATCTTGAATTCTTTTTCAAGCAATCTCTTTACCTCCTTGATTCCTTCATCTGAAGTACCTGTGATTATAATGTCATCTACATAAATACAAATGTAGATTGTACCTTCCTCTATTCTTTTGATAAGTAGACTTGAATCTGCTTTTGAACTTTGATATCCAAGATCATTGAGATACTTCACCAGTCTATAGTTCCAAGCTCTTGGAGCTTGCTTCAATCCATACAATGCTCTTCTCAACCTGCAAACAAAATTTGGATACCTGGAATCTATAAATCCTTGAGGTTGTTCCATGTATACCTCATCTGATATGTATCCATTCAAGAATGCATTCTTTATATCCAATTGACTTAGAGTCCATCCTTTTGAAGTTGCAATAGCAATGATTGTCCTTATAGTTGACATCTTAGCTACAGGACTGAATGTCTCATCATAATCTATGCCATAGGTCTGGGCATAGCCTTTCACCACCAATCTAGCTTTGTATCTGGCTATACTTCCCATGTCTTGTTCTCCTCCAGTGCATTGAACTCTTCCTTCATTGCTTCTTCCCATTGCTTCTTACCTTTAGCTTCATCATAGTTCTGGGGTTCTTCATCATCTTTGACCATATATGCATAGTTCTTCTGAGTTATGTAAGAAGTATCATAAGAATACCTTTCTGGTTGTCTTCTAGTCCTGCTTGACCTTCTTGGTTCACATTCTTCATAAGTGTCTGGATACACTTCTTCATCAAATATAGGAGCTTCTTCATTCCTTCTTGTTAATCCACTTCTGGATGTACTTGCTTGCATATAGTCTTCATCTCTATTTACCTGCACAATTGATTTTCCTCTCTCACATCTTCTTACCTCTTCTTCAAATTCTTCAGCTGTATGACTTTGATCTGCATACCAACTTTTCTGTTCATCAAATGTAACATCTCTAGAAACAGTAAATTGTTTGGTTAGAGGATTCCACAATCTGTAACCCATCTGCTTTTCATCATAACCAATGAACACATATTTTTCTGCCTTTGGTTCAAGTTTATGCCTAAGTTGTGATGGCACATAAGCATATGCAATTGATCCAAACACTCTACAATGATCTAGTGTTGGTTTCTTACCCCACCAAGCTTCATATGGAGTCATTCCATTCAGAGCTGCACATGGTAATCTATTCACAAGATATGTAGCTGTATTTACAGCCTCAGCCCAAAGATAATTTGGACAGTTCTTCTCCTTTAGCATAGCTCTAGCAAACTCAACCAAAGTCCTGTTCCTTCTTTCTGCTACACCATTTTGTTGTGGTGTATACCTGCAAGTTATTTCTCTCTTAATACCTGCATTCCAAAGATAATCATTGAACTCTTGGGAGAAGTATTCTCCCCCTCCATCAGACCTCAGTCTTTTAAGCTTTTGACCTGTGACTCTCTCTGCATATGCATGAAAATGCTTGAAAGCTCCAAACACTTCTGATCTTTCCTTCAAAACATATAATGTTATCCATCTTGTAGCATCATCAATGAAAAGAACATAATACCTTGAGCCACTGATAGATCCTTCTTTTGTTGGTCCCCATACATCTGTATGAATGAGCTCAAGTACTCCATCATGTTTGAATCCTTTCTTTTGAAATGGTAACCTGTGTGCTTTACCCATTTGACATGCTTCACATTTATAAACCATATGTTGACTTTGCACATTTGGTAATCCTAGTACAGACTGATTAGCAACCATAGCTTTAATTCCTCTTTCATTGAAATGACCTAATCTCTTATGCCAGAGATCAAGTTCTGTAATCACTGCTTCACCATGTGTGAGCAAAGCTTGACCAATGTTTCCTTGCACTCTTAAAGTAAAGAGTCTACCTTCTTTCTTACCAGAGACAATCTGATTATATCCATTCTCTGGATCTTCCACAAATACTCCTTCATTTGTAAACCTGACTTGAAAACCTTTTTCAACTATCTGTCCCACACTAATCAAGTTTTTAGGTATTGTAGGAACATACAAAACATTGGTTAGCAAATCTGCTCCACTCTTGCATTTCACTTTTCCAATTGAATGTACACTATGTCTTGTATTATCACCAGTTTGAACTGTGTGACTAGAAATGCCTTTTTCCAAATCTGACATCAATTCTATGTTTCCTGACAAATGATTAGAACATCCAGAGTCAATGTAAAATACCTTTAGATCTTCTTTATCTGATGTGTTGATTGAGTTCATCATCAATGATGTATGACTTTCATTCTGTGTGTCATTTGCATAGTTGTAGTAGGTGGTGTTGTAAGATTGATTCTGTCCCCAACTTCTTCCTCCACCTCTACCATAGCCTCCTCTTTGACTTTGTCTACCTCTTTGAAAATTACTTTGATATCTTCCACCTCGACCTCTGCTATTGTTGTTTTGATTCTGGTTTGATCCTTGTTGGTTGTGCCAACAGTCATGAGCCAAATGATTACTCAATCCACAGATCCAGCAAGCCTTTTTGTTGTTATTTTGATTACCTCTACCTCTTCCAAAACCTCTTGCTCTTCCTCTGCCTGTGCCTTTACCTCTTGCATAATAAGCTTGAGAATTAGACTCCTCTTCATCCTTTGCTTTACCTTTATCTCCTTTCTTCTTGTTCTTCATGTACATTGCAGAACTTTGTCCTTTATCTCCATCTCCCTTCAAGTCTTGCTCATATGTGAGCATCAAACCAAGCAACTGGTTCAAATCTGGAACATAATGATTTAATGAAAGTTCTGTTGATAAGACAAAAGGTTTCCACCTTTCATCCCCTCTCAAACCTGCAAGTAGTTGAGCAATCAATCTGTGATCTTCAACATCTTCATCTATGGATCCAAGACTATCTGCTAGATCCTTCATCTTAGTGACATAATCACTAATGGTTTGACTTGGCTTCTTCTTGAATGTTGTAAACTCTGACCATAGACTTGCTTTCCGTGCTTTAGTAGTGCTTTGGAAATGATATTCCAATGCATTCCATATATCTTCTGATGATTCCAATCCTCTGATGTGTGGTAGCAAATGATCTGAGATTGTATTGTAGATGTAGGCTTTTGCACTTGCATCCTTCTTCTGCCAATGCTTTAAAGCATCAAGTTCTTCTTTCTTTGGTCGGCTTTCATCTTCGAATACTGGCTTCTCTTCTTCACCTGTTACATATACCATGAGATCCTTACTCATAAGTAAGGCTTCCATTCTCATTACCCATGCGGGGTAATTATCTTTGTCCAGTTTGTCAATGGAGATATGATCTGCCATAGTTCTTTCCTTCTGCTGCAACCTGTGAGCTTAAAGGATAAAGAATAATACCTTTTGAAGTTCTTTGTGTATGAGGATACTTCGAAAGTAATCTTTTGATGCCTTGTGTCTTCAAATGCTTCACCTTTCAAACTTTAATGGAAAACTTTACAAAACTTCTCGTACCTTTGTCGTCTTCTGCTCTCGAGAATCTTTGTGCTCTGATACCACTTGTTGATGTATAAAACACCACAAGAAATGAATTAATGTGACACTAGAACACCTCTATGGTCACCATTAACTCATTGCCACTCCAAACTTTGAGAAATGATAGCCTAAAGTAAGAACTTTGCTTCTACAGAAATTCCTAGTCACTGAAATGACATACCTTCAGTATTTTGCTAATTTCTCCTAGCTCACATATTATTTCTCTATGAAACTTAATAGGCTAAAACTAGAAGAGTAGAGCTTTCCAACAAGCTATCATATGCATCAAACGGAGCTCTAGAACTCAAGTTATGGCCCTCACAAGATGACCCTGTATGACCTTCCAAAACTGGAAAACTTGCCTGTTTTAGTAAGAGCGCCTGTTTAAAATTAGAATTCGATGCCTAGCATCGACTTGCAACGAGAATTCGATGCCGGGCATCGACTTGGGATGTTTTTGGCCACTTTTCAGCAGGGATTCGATGCCGGGCATCGACTTCCCGCATAAAGTCTTGATCTTTTGGACACCAAAACTATAGGTGATTTCATGCACATTTACAATATGACTTATCAACTGGAATTCGATGCCAGGCATCGAGTTGCTCCAACAACATCATGTTTTTCAAACACTTCAGTACTGAATGAAAAATATAAATGAAAATATGACTTATCAACAGAGATTCGATGCCAGGCATCGAGTTGCTTGGAAAACTTGATCTTTGTAACTCATCACACAGTAAGTAATCATGGAGATGATGGAGAGAGGCTCATACACAGAACTTTACTCAGTTCTTCTCATAACTATAAAAAACTCAGAAGTTTTACAGATGCTTTCTCACTCAGAGAATCCCGACTATACACAGTCGTATAAATGAACTCCTTCTTCTACTTCTTCTCTCTATTCTCTCTCTCTCCGCGTTAGTTGATACAAACTAACTTATATAGATTTTCGTATTGTCGTGATTTTAAAAAACTTCTAGAACTAAAGTGAACTAACTTTACAAGTATGATACATTTGTGAATTTGTCCCTTCACATAGGCATGGGGTTTTCTTCCTAAGATTTGACCTTCAAATATATGTCTAATTAGTGAGTGTTTCTCCAACACTTCTCACTTTCTCATTGTCTTCCTCCTTCTTCTTCTCACCGCGTCAGTTAATACTAACTAACTTATATAGACTTTCTCATTCCCGTAACTTTTAAAAAACTTCTAGAACTAAAGTGAGCTAACTTTACAAATATGATACACTTGTGAATTTGTCCCTTCACATAGGCATGGGGTTTTCTTCCAGATTTGAACTTCAAATATATGTCCAATTAGTGAGTGTTTCTCCAACAGTATGTATGACTTCAATCTCTTTGTCCATTACCTTCTCTCTTAGGAAGTGATACTGAATCTCAAGGTGTTTAGTCCTGGCATGAAACACAGGGTTAGCAGCTAAATACAATGAACTCATGTTATCTTCATATATGATAGGTGTACTCTGTATAGTGTCAAAATTCTTCATTAGAGTCTTAACCCATATCACTTCCTTTGCAGCTTCAACCATGCCTTTGTACTCTGCTTCTGTAGATGACAAAGCAACTCTGTGAACACCAAGAGATTAACTTATCTCCCACATAACACATGTATCCATAGGTTGACCTTCTATCATCAGGATTACCTGCCCAATCTGCATCACTATATATTTTGATATTTGTATCTGATGTAAAACCATAATACAAACCCTCTTTGAGTGTACCCTTAATGTACCTCAACACTCTTTGACCTACAATCCAATGTTCTTTCCTAGGACAATGCATGAATTGGGACAAAACTCCAACTGCATATGATAAATCAGGCCTAGTTAATGTAGCATAGATAAGACTACCAACCAAACTCTGATATAGCTTCCTATCCTTAAATTCTTCTCCACCATATCTGCTCAATTTGTGATTCACCTCCATTGGAGTAGGTGCTACCCTGCAATCATTCATTTTAAACTTGATTAACAAGTTCTTCAAATACCTTTCTTGAGCCACATACACTCCATGTTGAGTGTATGAAATCTCCATGCCCAAGAAATATGACAAGTCTCCCAAATCACTGATTTTGAACTCTTTCTCCATTTGCTTCTTTAGGCTTTGAATGCCTTTCTCATCTGTACCTGTTAGAATTATATCATCAACATATATGCACATATAAATGAACCCACCATCACTTGCTTTAACAAGCAAGCTACTATCTGCCTTAGATACTTGAAATCCAAGTTCTTTCAAGAACTTTACAAGTCTATAATTCCATGCCCTTGGGGCCTGCTTCAACCCATACAAAGCTCTCTTGAGCTTACATACATGATCTGGATACCTTCCATCTCT
>CM035429.1:4478238-4485738 GCA_020310875.1 Ceratopteris richardii | reverse complement strand
ATGGTAATTTTAATCAGAATTTTAATCAAAGAGGAAGAGGTGGCAGATATCAGAGAGGAAACTTCAGAGCTAGAGGTGGTAGGAATTCTTTTGGAAGAAGTGGAGGAAGAAACTTCCAAAATCAATCCTATAATAACACCTACTACAATTATGCATCAGATCAAAAAGAAGATTCAACTCTTATTATGAATGCAACATGTGAAGCCTCACATGAAGACATGAGAGAATTTTATATTGACGCAGGATGTAGCAATCATCTGAGTGGAAACATTGCTTTGATGATTGATCTAGATCATAAGGCAATTAATCACACAGTTCAAACAGGTGATAATACAAAGCACAAAGTGAAGTCAATCGGTTCAGTTAAATCTAAAGATGGAAGTACTCTCTTGAGTAAGGTTCTGTATGTTCCTACAGTTCCAAAGAACTTGATTAGTGTAGGACAAATTGTGGAAAAACGATATGAGGTAAGGTTCACTGATGATGGAGTTTATGTTGAAGACCCTAGTCAAGGGTATAAACAAATTGTTACAGGAAAGAAGGAAGGAAGGTTCTTCACATTAAAGATACAAGGTAATATTGGACATGCTATGTTTACATATGGAGAACAAAAGGTGTCTGAGTTGGATCTTTGGCATAAAAGACTTGGACACTTTAATGAAAGAGGTATCAAAGAAATGGTTAACAATGGTTCAGTGCTTGGATTGCCTAATGTTGCAGGTCAACACATGACATATAGATGTGAAGCATGTCAGTTAGGTAAGGCTCATAAGCAATCATATAATAAGCATGGTTTTATGTATTCAGAAAGACTTGAATTGGTACATATAGATGTATGGGGTCCTTCAAAGGACTTCAGTATAAATGGTTCAAGATATTAGGTCATATATGTTGATGATGCTACCAAGTGGATCACAATTTATGTGATCAAAGACAAGTCAGAAGTGTTTAACACATTTAAACACTATCATGCATATGTAGCAAGAATTACAGGTCAAAAATTGAAGAGGTTAAGGTAAGATGGAGGGGGAGAGTATTTCTCTAATGATTTCAGTGATTATTTGTGGAATGCAAGTATAAAGAGAGAGGTTACTTGCAAGTACTCTCATCAACAAAATGGGGTAGCAGAAAGAAGAAACAAAACTCTTGTTGAGTTTGCAAGATCCATGATGAAGGAGAAAAATTGCCCTAATTATTTGTGGGCTGAGGTTGTAAACACAGCCACTTATTTGGTTAATAGGTTACCATGTAAAGATTTGCAAGGTATGATACCATATGAAGCTTGGTGGGGTAAGAGACCTACCTTGGATCATTGTAAAATATTTGGATGCTTGGCATATGCATATGTGCCATCTCAATTGAGGCATAAATTGGAACCTAAAGGAGAGAAGTATGTATTCATTGGTTATGATGATAAGCAAATGGGTTATAGGTTGTGGAGTCCATCTACAAAGCAATTCCTTGTGTCTAAGCATGTTACATTTGATGAGCAAGGTACTTGGTATGCAGGTACACTTAATGTTCATATAGATGTTGAAGAAGTTGTGAATCAAAAGAAAGGTAAATCAAAGGTTCATATATTTGATGAAGAGGAGAACAATGAAGTACATGTTGAAGTTGAAGATGTGCCAAGGTTTGATCCAGAATGTGATGAACCAGAAAATTCAAGAAGTGGAGAACTTAGAAGGTCATCTAGGCACAAATGGCAACCTACAAGGTATAGCTATGATACTTCATTCTTGACTACTAAAGATTATGCTTACATGTTAAAAGCAGATGAAGATCCATCCACAGATGAATCCAAAGGGAAGAAGAATTGGGAAAAAGCTATGCAGGAGGAATACGATGCATTGATGGAAAATGAGACTTGGGATTTGGTTCCTAAACCAAATAGTCAGAAGATCATTGGATGTAAATGGGTCTACAAAACAGAAAGGTTTGCAGATGGAAGTGTATCTAGGTACAAAGCCAGGCTTGTTGTAAAGGGATATGCACAGACATATGGTGTGGACTATGATGAAACTTATAGTCTTGTTGCAAAAATGACAACCATAAGGACTCTCATAGCAATTGCTACTTGCAAAGGTTGGAAGTTATCTCAATTAGATGTAAAGAATGCATTTTTGAATGGTTATATTTGTTGGGAGAAATGGTTGGATGCACTCAAGAGATTGAGTTGAAGCTGCTAAACTTGCTTTGCTCCAACCCTCCTTTGCTTCAGATATGCTTAGTAGACACTTTGAGCTTCCAAATGATACCAAAATATGCTATATGTACTTTGGAAATGGTTTGACTAATGATTAGATCAAAACAGATGAGTTTGCACTTCACTAGACTTAAAAACTTTCTATTTTGATCTTGATACCTGCTCAGTCTTTCACTCAGTATGACCAGCACACTTACAATTGATCAAATTCCTTCTGGACATATTAAATTAGCTTAACAAGCTACCATTTGCAAGTGGAATGAGAAGAAATGACATACTATACTCACAGAAAGAAGTTTAGCAAAATTATATGTACCCCCGACTTTTTAGGAATTCTGCAGAAGAATACCCGAGACCTCTTCGAGCAAGATTTCTCCGAGATGGCTGATCCAATGGCCTTGAAATTTGGTAGGCATTTATTATGCTTGGAGCTGGTTCCAACAAGCTTTGAATCACTTGATTTGGTTCAGTAGATCCTGAGATATGCCTTGTTGAAGTTGATAGACTTGGAGATGATGACTCAGAAAAACATAGAGTTGAAAAGTATGAATGTATCTATTGATTAATGTACTTGTACAATCTCATTAGCATGATAAGCATAGATAAATGAGGTATTGTGGTGTAGGCTAAGATGTAGCACTCACACACACAGAGATACAATGATAAATTGCCTCAGGAATTGAGCTGAAGTGAGAGAGACACACGCGACTTTTTTTCTTGATCTTTTATAGGAGTTGAGTTGAATTTGAGTTTGAATTCAAATTCAAATCTCCTATGATCACTCCTCTAAATGTAGGGAGATATTCTCTCCATTAATCAACTACCTTTTTCCACGAATCTATCAAGTAGGTGTGATTACATGAGGTGCCAAGTCATATAGACTTTTACAATGGGTAAAGAAGTAAGAACTTATAAGCATAAGTTCACATGGTCCTTTCTTCAAGTGAATTAAGCTTCCAAGGTTTCAACACCAAATTTCCAAGGTTCCAAGCCAAGTGTGAAGGCTTGAATTGCACCAACAGCTCCCCCTCAAGCCAAACACTTTGGCTTAAGTCTTCATCTTCAATCTTCAATCACATCCTGCAATCCAATCATGGATTTGAATCTGCATAACTTGTTTACATCCAAAGCTTTAGTAAGTAAATCTGCACATTGCATATTAGTGGATACATAAGTCAATTGAATGTCTTTGCTTAGCAACTTTTCTCTCACATAGTGGTAATGAACCTCTATGTGTTTGGTCCTAGCATGATATATTGGATTAGCTGCAAGGTGAAGAGAGCTTGTGTTATCTCCAAAGATAATTGGAGGTCTAGTGTATAGACCTAACTCTGTATATAAAAGCTTCAACCAGATAGCTTCTTGAGTGGCATTGGCAAGCCCTCTATACTCTGCTTCAGTGGATGACAATGCCACTGTAGGTTGCTTCTTGGCTGACCAAGAAATAGGTTTATCTCCTGCAAAACAAATGTAACCTGATGTGCTTCTCATGTCATCCTTGCAACCTGCCCAATCTGCATCTGAATACACTTTAATATCAATGTCTGATGTATAAGGAAAGTACAAACCATGGTTCTGAGTTCCCTTTAGATACTTCAAAATCTTCTTTGCTGCCTCTAGGTGAGGTACCCTTGGTTTGTGCATGAATTGGCTTAGCACACTAACTCCATATGCTATGTCAATTCTGGTTAAGGTAGCATAATTCAAACTACCTACCATACTTTGATATCCTGTAATGTCTTGGACTTCATCACCTTCATGAGCACTAAGCTTTAGGTTGACCTCCATTGGAGTATTTGAGACTTTAGCATCCTGCAAGTTAAACTTCTTCACAATGTCCTGTACATACTTCTTTTGAGTGATATATATACCTGAATTAGTGTAGACTAACTCAAGACCTAAGAAGTATTTCAATAATCCAAGATCATTGATCTTGAACTCCTTCATCATCTGTCCTTTGATGTGTCTAATACCATTGACATCATTGCCTGTAATGATGATGTCATCAACATAAACACACAAGTAGATTACCTCTGTACTACTCCTCTTTATGAATAGAGAAGTGTCTGCTTTACTCATCACAAATCCTTGGTCTTGGAGATATGTTGTCAACCTGTAATTCCATGCTCTAGGTGCCTGCTTCAAACCATATAGAGCCTTCTTCAATTTACAAACATAATTTATCTTCTTGGGATCTTCATAGCCAGGTGGTTGTGACATGTAGACTTCTTCAGATATCCATCCATTCAAGAAAGCATTCTTGACATCTAATTGGTACATGTTCCAATTCTTGGATGCAGCTACACTCACTAGTACTCTGATTGTTGGCATCTTAGCCACACGAGAAAATGTCTCCTCATAATCAATGCCTTGGGTTTGTGCAAAACCCTTGGCTACCAACCTAGCTTTGTACCTGTTGATTGTTCCATCTGAGTTTCTCTTTAGTTTGTAGATCCATCTGGATCCTATCACCTTCATAGAGTTCTTCTTGGGTACCAAGTCCCATGTGTCACTCTCCTTGAGAGCTTCTATTTCTTCATCCATAGCTTCTTTCCATTCTGGTTTGGTGATTGCCTCTTCATATGTACCTGGTTCTTCATTCAACAAATCCTTTGCAAGATATACAGAATGTTTGGTTACAAGTGATGTGTCATACCCAAATCTGATAGGCTTCTTACTTTCTCTCTGAGATCTCCTCATTGCTTGAGTTGAGGATTCTGGTATATCCTCTAGCTTCTTCATTTTCATCTTCCCTTTGGACTTCAATGCCTTAAATTCCTCAAGGTTAATTGTGTCATCATCATCTGAGCTTGAGTCTTCTTTCTGGATTAGTTCCTCCTTGGTGAGCTTTGGGAAATCTTCTTCCATATCATAAGGTAGACTAACCTTCCTGCATTCATTCTCATACCATGAGTCATTCTCATCAAAGATGACATCTCTGCTTACCTTGAAGCCTTTGTTTGTTGGGTTGTAGAATCTGTACCCTTTTTTATTTAAATCATAACCAATGAAGATACATTTTTCAGCTTTAGGGTCTAGCTTTCCCCTTACCTGTGAGGGAATATGCACATATGCAATACAGCCAAAGATTTTGCAATGATCCAATGATGGTCTCTTACCATGCCAAGCTTCATAAGGTGTCATTCCATCAAGTGTCTTTGATGGCAACCTGTTAATGAGATAGGTGGCAATAGATACACTCTCTGCCCAAAGATAATTTGGCAACTTCTTTTCATTAAGCATAGACCTAGCTGTCTCTACAATGAGTCTATTCCTTCTTTCAGCTATCCCATTTTGTTCAGGTGAGTACCTTGTGGTTATCTCCCTCTTGATGCCTCTTTCCTGCAAGAAATCTTCAAACTCATTTGAGAAGTATTCTCCTCCTCCATCTGACCTTAGCCTCTTCAAGTTTCTTCCTGTTTGGTTTTCAACAAGTGCAAGATACCTCTTGAAACAATTAAACACTTCATCTTTATGCTTCATAAAGTATAAGACAGTCCATCTGCTATAATCATCAATGAAGGACACATAGTACCTTGATCCTGAAATGGAGGGATCCTTGCTAGGTCCCCAAACATCTGTGTGTACCAAGTCTAGGTAGTCTTCATGCATGAAACCTTTCCTTGAACAGGGCAATCTGTGAGACTTACCAAACTGACAAGCACTGCACTTGTAAATCATATGTTGCTTGGATACATTAGGTATCCCAAGCACACACATTAGGAGTCATCTTGCTCCTCTGTGTAGTTGTTGTAATCCCTTCTATTTCTGAATCCACCTTGGTAGTTACCATTGTGGTTGTGGTTGTAATTGTTGTTGTATTGATTGTTGTATCCATTGTAGCCTTGTTGTTGGTTGAATCTGCCTCTACCTTGAGAGTATCCACCTCTTTGATAGCCTCTTCCTCTCTGATTCTTATAATTTCTGTAGCACTCATCTGTGGTATGATTGGACAATCCACAAATGTTGCATGGTGATGAGTTGTAGGGTCTCCCCCTACCTGACTTACCTCCTCTGCCTCTTCCTCTTGAGGATCTACCTCTCCCTCCATAGTTTGCTTGGGAGGTAGAACCTTCTTCATCAACCTTCTTCCTTTTACCTTTATATTTAACCTTCTTATTAGTATATAGAGCAGAGGAGTTGTTACCTTTTGATTGATCTCCTACCTTTGTAAACTTTGCTTCATGTGTGAATAGTTGGCCCATGAGTGTTGTGAGATCTGGGGTATGCATGTCCATGTAGAGGTCCATTGCAGTGGTGAAGCTCTCCCACTTATCATCTGCCTTTATTCCATTGGTTACTTGCCTTACTATTTGTTCCTCTTCAATCTCCTCTCCAATGCTTGCTAATTGGTCTACCACATCTTTGATCTTTGTCACAAATTCTGAGACTGATTGCTTTGGTTGCTTTCTAAGGGTTGTGAATTCAATCCACAATTGATTCTTCCTGGCCCTTGTGTTAGAAGAAAAGTATGATAACAAGGTTTCCCAAGTCTCTTGGGAAGTCTTACAATTCTTGATGTGAGGTAAAAGGAAATCAGATATAGAGTTAAGAAGATAAGACCTTGCCAAAGCATCTTTTGCGCACCATTGGTTGAGCCTCTCTTGTTCATCCTTGGTGGGTAGTCCTCTAGCTTTGAATGAGGGCAATTCCTCATCTCCTGATATGAATCCAAATAAGCTTCTTCCTTGTAGATAGGTCTTCATCCTTAGAGACCAAGCTTGGTAATTGTTCCTGTCCAATTTGTCAATGAATGAAGGAAAACCATCTCCCATTGTTACCTTGTTTGCTCTGATACCACTGTTGGGAGAAATGGTTGGATGCACTCAAGAGATTGAGTTGAAGCTGCTAAACCTGCTTTGCTCCAACCCTCCTTTGCTTCAGATATGCTTAGTAGACACTTTGAGCTTCCAAGTGATACCAAAATATGCTATATGTACTTTGGAAATGGTTTGAATAATGATTAGATCAAAAGAGATGAGTTTGCACTTCACTAGACTTAAAAACTTTCTATTTTGATCTTGATACCTGCTCAGTCTTTCACTCAGTATGACCAGCAAACTTACAATTGATCAAATTCCTTCTGGACATATTAAATTAGCTTAACAAGCTACCATTTGCAAGTGGAATGAGAAGAAATGACAAACTATACTCAGAGAAAGAAGTTTAGCAAAATTATATGTACCCCCGACTTTTTAGGAATTCTGCAGAAGAATACCAGAGACCTCTTCGAGCAAGATTTCTCCGAGATGGCTTATCCAATGGCCTTGAAATTTTGTAGGCATGTAGTATGC
>CM035429.1:4458238-4463238 GCA_020310875.1 Ceratopteris richardii | reverse complement strand
TTGGACCTCTAATTTAGTGAAGGTTTTGACTTACTCTTGATATAGAGGTGTTCTAAATTCAAGAGTAGGTTGTTCTTTTGGAGATTAACACTCTCCATCAGTGGTATCAGAGCAGGAGACATCAAATCAAGGAAAGGAAGGTCCCGACTGCTGCAGATTCAAGAAGTTCAACATTTGAAGAGCTAAGAAGTGAAAGCTTGGAGTCAAAAGCCTGAGGAGAAGACTACTCGACATAAAAAAAAAGGCAAAAGGAGCCTAATTCGGAGTAAAGGTACATACATTGCTTGTAAAGCTTGAAGTTTTCAATACACAGGTGGATACAAGATGGGAGATGCTCTACAGATAGAGAAATTGGATAGGGAAAACTATCCTGCATGGTCAATGAGGATGGAAGCTCATCTTATGAGCAAAGATTTAATTGGTTACATCACAGGAGAAGAAGAGAAGCCAGAATTTAGAGATCCTAGTGTTCCAACTAGGGAAGAGTTAGCAGATCTGAAAAATTGGATGAAGAAAGATGCTCAAGCTAGAAGCATTATTTATATGGGAGTCAATGATTACTTGTTACCTCATATTAGAGGTCTTGAAAGTGCAACTGACATATGGAATGCTTTGGAGGAGCATTTTCAGAACACTACAAAGTCAAGGAAGGCATCCTTATGGGCAGAGTTTACTACCTTCAAGAAGAAGGCCTCTCAATCTATTTCAGACTATGTGACAAGGATGAAAGATATTGCAGATGCTTTAGGAGCTGTTGATGAAGACATTGAGGAAGATAAATTGGTAAGGCAAATACTTACAGGGTTGAGAGGTGATGACAAATGGAAGCCATTTATTTTGTCTACAGAACTATCACTTGACCATTTCACTCCTGATTTAAATCAATTGTTAGGTCATATGCTAACATTTGAGCAGGATGTTAAAGGAGATGGTGAAAAGAGTACAGGACATGCAATGTACTCAAAGGACAAGAAGAAGAATAGCAAAGGAAAACAACAAGCAGGTGAAGATGAAGGAACAACTACTCAAGCCAACTTCCTAAGAGGAAGAGGAGGTGGCAAAGGTAGAGGAAGAGGCAGGAACAATAAAGATGGAGGCAAAGCTTGCTGGATTTGTGGTAAGACAAATCACTTAGCTAATGATTGTTGGCACAATACTCAGAATAATAATGGATATAGTCAAAACTATAATGCAAGAGGAAGAGGTGGCAGAAATCAAAGAGGTAATTACAGAGGTAGAGGTGGAAGGAATTACTTTGGAAGAAATGTAGGCAGAGGATTCCAAAGTCAACAATACAACAACACCTACTACAATTATGCTTCAGATCAAAAGGAAGATTCAACATTGATAATGAATGCAACTTGTGAAAGGCAGAGTGAAGATCAAAGAGTCTTCTACATTGACTCAGGGTGTAGCAATCACCTGAGTGGTAACATATCTTTGATGACTGATTTGGAAAGTAAAGTTTTTAATCATGTTGTTCAAACAGGTGACAACACAAAGCACAATGTGAAGTCAATTGGATCAGTGAAGGCCAAGGATGGAAGCACCTTATTGAGTAAGGTTTTGTATGTTCCTACAATCCCTAAGAATTTGATAAGTGTAGGTCAAATTGTTGAAAAGGGATATGAAGTAAGGTTCACTAATGATGGAGTATATGTGGAAGACCCTAGCCAAGGGTATAAACAGATTGTTTCAGGAAAAAAGGAAGGAAGATTATTTACATTGAAGATTCAAGGCAATATTGGTCATGCTATGTTCACATATGGAGGACATAAGATCTCTGAGTTAGATCTTTGGCACAAGAGGCTTGGACATTTCAATGAAAGAGGTATTAAAGATATGGTTAACAATGGTTCAGTACTTGGATTGCCTAATGTTGCAGGTCAACATATGACATATAAATGTGAGGCATGTCAATTAGGTAAGGCTCATAAACTTTCCTATTCCAAGCATGGTTTTATGCACTCAGAGAAGCTTGAGTTGGTACACACAGATGTGTGGGGACCATCAAAAGATTTCAGTATAAATGGATCAAGGTATTATGTGATTTATGTTGATGATGCTACTAGGTGGATCACTATCTATGTGATCAAAGATAAGTCAGAAGTGTTTAATACATTTAAACACTATCATGCATATGCAGAAAGAATTACAGGTCATAAGCTGAAAAGACTAAGGTCAGATGGAGGGGGAGAGTATTTCTCAAATGAGTTCAGTGATTACTTATGGAATGCAGGTATAAAAAGGGAAGTTACTTGCAGGTACTCTCCTCAACAAAATGGTGTTGCAGAAAGGAGAAATAGAACTCTTGTTGAGTTTGCAAGATCCATGATGAAGGAGAAAAATTGCCCTAATTACTTGTGGGCTGAGGCTGTAAATACAGCCACTTACTTGGTCAATAGGTTACCATGTAAAGCCTTGCAGGGTATGACACCATATGAGGCTTGGTGGGGTAAAAGACCTACCTTGGATCATTGCAGAGTTTTTGGGTGTGTGGCATATGCATATGTGCCATCACAATTAAGACACAAGTTGGAACCTAAAGCTGAAAAGTATGTTTTCATTGGCTATGATGACAAGCAGATGGGCTATAGATTATGGAGTCCATCAACAAAGCAATTTATGGTTTCTAAGGATGTTACATTTGATGAACAAAGCACTTGGTATGCAGGTACAATCAAAATCAATACAGATGATGAAGAAGAAGTGAGTCAAAGAAAAGGTAAATCAAAAGTTCAAATATTTGATGAGCAAGAGAATAATGAAGTGCAGGTTGAAGTGGAAGAGACACCAAGATTTGATCCTGAATGTGAAGAGCCAGAAACCTCAAGGAGTGGAGAACTCAGAAGGTCAACAAGAAATAGGTGGCAACCTACAAGGTATAGTTATGATACTTCATTTCTAGCCACAAAAGATTATGCTTATATGGTGAATACAGATGAAGACCCTTCTACATATGAAGAGGCAAAAGGTAAGGAAAAATGGGAAAGTGCTATGCAGGAGGAATATGATGCACTATTGGAGAATCAAACTTGGGATTTAGTTCCTAAACCAAATAGTCAGAAGATTATTGGATGCAAGTGGGTCTATAAGACAAAAAGGTTTGCAGATGGAAGTGTGTCTAGGTACAAAGCTAGACTTGTGGTCAAAGGTTTTGCTCAGACATATGGTATTGATTATGATGAGACCTATAGTCCTGTGGCAAAGATGACAACCATAAGGACACTTATTGCTATTGCTGCATGTAAAGGTTGGAAGCTATGTCAACTTGATGTGAAGAATGCTTTTTTGAATGGTTATATTTCAGATGATGTGTTTATGGAGCAACCTCAAGGATTCAGAGATAAAAGGTATCCAGATCATGTGTGCAAGCTCAAAAGAGCTTTGTATGGCTTGAAGCAGGCCCCAAGAGCATGGAACTATAGACTTGTGAAGTTCCTAAAAGAACTTGGTTTTCAGGTGTCTAAAGCAGATAGTAGCTTGCTTGTTAAGGCAAGTGAAAATGGTTTCATATACATGTGCATATATGTTGATGATATAATTCTTACAGGTACAGATGAAGAAGGAATACAAAAGCTTAAGAGGCAAATGGAAAAGGAGTTCAAGATAAGTGACTTGGGAGACTTATCATACTTCTTGGGCATGGAGATAACATATACTCAACATGGAGTATTTGTAACCCAAGAAAGGTATTTGAAGAACTTGTTAATCAAGTTTAAAATGGATGATTGCAGGGTAGCACCCACACCAATGGAGGTGAATCACAAATTGAGTAAGTATGGAGGTGAAGAATTCAAGGACATGAGACAATATCAGAGTTTGGTTGGTAGCCTTATCTATGCTACTCTAACTAGACCTGATTTATCATATGCAGTAGGGGTTTTGTCTCAATTTATGCATTGCCCAAGGAAAGAACATTGGATTGCAGGACAAAGGGTGTTGAGGTACATTAAGGGTACACTCAATGAAGGTTTGTATTATGGGTTTACCTCAGATACAAATATCAAAATTTATAGTGATGCAGATTGGGCAGGTAATCCAGATGATAGAAGATCTACTTTTGGATACATGTGTTATGTGGGAGACAAGTTAATCTCATGGTGTTCCAAGAAGCAACATACAGTTGCTTTATCTTCTACAGAAGCAGAGTATAAAGGCATGGTTGAAGCTGCAAAGGAAGTAATTTGGGTCAAGACATTGATGAAAAGTCTTGATATTATGCATGGGGTACCAATTATATATGGAGATAACATGAGTTCATTGTATTTAGCTGCTAATCCTGTTTTTCATGCCAGGACCAAACACATTGAGATTCAGTATCACTTTCTAAGAGAGAAGGTGATGGATAAGGAGATTGAAGTCATACATACTTCAACAAAGGATCAGATAGCTGATATGCTTACAAAGAGCTTGGATGGACCAAAGCTACAGAAGTTTAAAGACATGGCAGGTATAAAGAAGAAAGGAGAAACCTCAATTGATGATTGAGGGGGAGCTGTTGGTGCAGACCAATCACCAATTGAAGACTTGGAAGGTTAAAGAGTGAAGGAAGGATCAACCATTGAAGCTTGGAAGAAAGACATATTCAGAGGATAAGAGAAGTGTACACATATGTACATTAGTATAGTCATAGGTGACTCAGATCTTTGTTTGAGTAATAAACTTGTACAAATTATCTATAAATACTTTGAGAAAAGTTGGGGCATGTATGAGAGCATTTGTAGAAGTCAAGATTGAGGAAGTTAGGAGTTAAGAGATAGAGAAAAGTTAGTTGAGTTAGCTCTCATCACTCAGTTGTAAATTTCTGAGTTAACGAAGAAATTTTGCGCCCGATATTTCTGCGTCTACTCCGTCTGTAGTAGATCATTTGTGAAATCCTTTTGAGGATATCTAAGTTGTTAGTTAATGAGTTTGTGGTTTGAATTTCAGAGTCTAATTGTAAACAGGTGAAGAGAATTGCTGGTAGGAACATTCGCATGTATTGAGTGTTTACAGCT
>CM035429.1:4448238-4453238 GCA_020310875.1 Ceratopteris richardii | reverse complement strand
ATGCAAGCATGCTCGTGCTATGGCAAAAGAAGGAAGCTCACGTGCATGCGTGACAGTGGTATCAGAGCATGGTTTTGGGCATGTTTTTAATTCTACATGGCACGGGATTTGATCCCTCGACGTCCCAACAGGGATGCCAACGAGTTACCCAATATTCCACGCGTATTTGGTGTTTATTTCTTATCCTCGTCACCATATCATCTATTTTCAGCCGGCCAATCTCGACATGAGAAAGGGAGGAGAACGATGATGATTATATGCTTATAGACATAAGTGACGCCCACACACGGATGTGAGAGGGTGAGAGAATCCTCAAGGTAGCAAGGAGCAATCAAAGATGACACTTTCCTCTACACGATTTAGCAGGAAGGAGTTATGGCTCGAAGTCTCAGGTTTGAGTTATTTTTTTTAATTTCTACAAAGCTTTATTTTTGAGCAGGATAAAGAAGGGTTGTGAGGGTCAATCTCTTTGAGGGAAAATCATATGTATGGAGAGTATGGAGTGTATACTCTCATCTAGAGTCAAGGATTTTTTTCAAATTATCAGAAAGAATAAGTTGTAAGCACCTCTAAAATACCCTACTTTCATGATTTTGATACAAACTTCACGAGCTATTTTTGATAAGTAGCCATTTTGGGGGGGGAAATGAAGTGGGTTTTTTCTTGGTTTGGTAGGAAAAATCATGCACACCTATAGTCTAGTGTATTGACTTCCATATACAATCAAGAAATCCAAAATATATCTCAGTGTGATGGGAGTTTGGAGCTCCACAAAACCCCCTTCTATCACAATTTGAGAAAAAAATTGAGCACCTGAATCTAAGAAATTCCTATTTTGGAAGAGGGAAAAATAGGTGCAATAGCTACGGATGGATAGGAAAAAGTATATATACTGAGAATATGGTGTATGGACTTCAAAGGCGAATCATTAGATTCATCAAAATAATAAGTTAAGGAGGAATTCTACTTCCTCAAAGACCCCCTTTCCACAATTTTTGAAAAAAAAAATCAGATGTTGATTTTTATCAAACTCCACTTTTGGGAGTAAGAAAAAAGACCATCTAAGAGGTTTCCCATGGATTAGTGCACACGTACATGAAGTATGGTGTATGAATTACCATGGAGAAGAGAAATATCAAGAGAAATCCACATTTAGAGTGGATTAGATGCTTGCTAAGAACTCCCATTTAAGTTTTTTCATAAAAGTGAAAATCTTGATTTAGGCCTATTTTGGAGGTTGAATTAGCTGCACTAAACTCTCTGAGGTTATGGAGAGAATTTTAGGATTTTCTTGATGGAAGAATGCTTTTGGGCACCCCAAAAATCACATTTTCATGCTTTTTCTAGGCTCTCTAGCAGTCCATTAGTTTGGCATGTCTCGCTTGATTTGGCCATATCTTGGGCTAGAAAACTCCAAATTGGATGTGCTATGGCTTGTTTTGAAGAGCACAAGGTCTAATTTTAGTATATTAAAAGAAATTTTGGAAAATATGTATTTTTGCAAGTCTGTAGAGATCTGCAAAGTCTAAATAATTTTTGGTAACTACCTTCCGCGAGCCATATCTTTCAAACCGGGAAGGCGATTTGAGTAATTTCACTTCGAGCTCTTTGCACATACTATATATTTAAGTTTATGAACATTTCTAGGTCCTAAAGTGGTTTTTGTAGGTCTAAAGAAGGATTACTAAGGCACTTTTTGACTAAATTTGCATTATTTTGGTAATCACCTAACCATGCTTTATGTTTTGGGAAGTGATCCGAGGTTTTCGGACACTTCAAAGCTTATATTAGGATCTAAGGAAGAGGATGCAGAGGCCTCAAAGCTCCTTGAGAAGGATTGCATGCATGCAACTCCAAAACCAAAACTATTCAGGGATGTATGCTTTATGCTTCAGGCATTTTATTTTATGTTGCGGCATGTTTTGTATGTACATGCATAGGTTGGATTGCATACATCAAATATTGATCATTGTTTAAATTCTAAAATTATGGATCAATAGGCGAGAAGTACATTTTTTTTATGGTTTGCAGGAAAGAGGATTGCAGAAAGTACATGGTTATGCAACACAGAGAGTTGTTGCTAGCATCTGTTTTTATGCTTTGCAGGTTGTGGAGTCCATATATGAGTTTATGGCATGCATGCCATGGGCCTGTCAAGCCCTATGTTGTTGGGTGGCCTGTGTGCCACTAAGCTTATGGTTAAATTTTTTTTTGGGGATTCCATTTCCTCAGGAAATGCTGTCGAAATTTTTCCTACCACATGGTGTTATATATGCACTTGCTTTTAGGTAAGAATGTTATGGTATGGTAATATGCCTTTTCTACAAACATCACTAAGGTGTTAGCATGTTTCTAAGCATCTATTTGATGGACTTAGTACCATCATACTAGTATACATAAGGCAACTTCAGTAGAAACAGGATCCCTACACATAATCCTTATGGATTTTAGACCATAGGATTGCTAAGGGGAAGGAGTTATACCTTCACCATTAGAAATGTGCACAAGCAATCCTATAGGTTATAGGAAGTTGCATATAGGAACAGGAGATATATTTATGATAATCTCCAAAGTAGTGAAGAATTACTTATCTTCACAAGAGTCTCACACTATGATTAGGAGACTTTGGGGTATTATTAGGAATACCCAATGAGTGACTAGTTTCACTCATGCACATCACTTGAGCAAGTAGTGAAGCATTTCTGCTACACTACTAAGGAAACCAATTAGTTGGGATCACACAGATGGGTTTCATGAGACAACATCGACGGGTGCTATGTGATTCGAGTGATCGTTAGGAATGCCAGAGGCATGGCACTAGCTCTATGATTTAGAGCATAGATCTCTTAGTAAGAAATAGTTGGGGTACCCAATACATATATGCATATCGGGATCTACAGAGAGGTACCTAGGCTTAGTCTTGGTACCTAAGAACAAGTTGGTTTGGAGCAAAAAGGGATATCCCTTGTCACATATTGACTAGAACCAAACTAACTAGTTCGAGGACATGGGACTCATTTGCGTCCACCGACATTATTGAGGATATGGATTCGTTAGAGTCCACTTATATATTCCATCATATATATGTGGAATATATATTCGGTTTAGTGTAGGTATGACACTATGAATTGGAAGAAGTTTTCACTAGTATGGGACGATGGAATGACTTCCCTTTGAGCACTCCTCTTCTATGGCCAGGGAGAAAAGGACTCATCATTCATGGCATCATGTCTCACTAGATCGGAGGAGAGCTCTTAGTAGAAATTTCATTAGGGTTGGGAGTTATCCTTCATAGTTTAGGGAAGATTTATTCTTCCAATACAAAATGTGATAAGTGATTTTATCACCATTGGTATCACATACTAATTTTGAGTTTTTCAGGAAGGACAATTCCATTAGTTTGATTGGATCATATAGATCCATGCACAGAGTATGGTTGGCAGAGATAGTTCTTTACGATGGATATACATGTGTTTACGGTATCATCTCACATCATTGCTGACCATTTTAGTAGAGGGCTTTGAACCTTATTAGGAATTTATTTTCTCCACTCTTCACTACATACACCTTCATTGGTTAGGGGAGATCTATGTATATTGACGGATTATGCATTAGTTATGGAAGAGAGGACTAAATAAATTCATGAGGACTAAATAAATTCATGAGTGTCTCTTTTAAGGAAAGGAGGAAGTGGGAATTAGCTTAGAGATCCATGAGAGATCTCACTTTAGTTTAGTGGTCTGACTTTAGCTCCTGATCTTTAAGAGAGAAAGAAGGAAAGGAAAACATGATTTCTTCATAGGAGAAGAATAGAGTATGTTTTCCTTTAGATAGAAGAGGTGTTAGGGAAACATCTCTTAGTCTTTATTTAAGAAGGAATTGATTTACTCTACTTTTCAGTATAATTTTCCTTCACATGGAAGTTTCTTTCTCCACTATTTTGGAAGGAAAAAACATGGAGAACTTATATGCATGTTCTCAATTATGGATGAGTAGAGTAATTGGATTCAAAAGAATCTCTTTCAAAGGGAAAGGGAAAGTGGAATAGATTCCACTACCATAGCTCTTTTCCTTAGAACAGATTACAGAGAGAGACACAAAGAGAGTTTCACTTTCTCATTTTGGTTGTCTAGATAGAAGTGGCACTCTTCTATCAAAGACAAGAGGGAGATTAGTTAATCATGATGGTTAGATTGAGGCTCACCTATAGACTCTAGGAAGGAGGAGTTATGTTTATTTCTAGTGATGGTCCTTGACTAGATAAGATGATCTAGTTATTGACATTAGTGAGACTGGAATTGAGTTATGACTTCTCTCTTTAGAGTTTCTAGGAGATAGGGATATATCTAACCTATTCAGGTACCAAACTCTTAGTTGATACTTTATCATGAGGATGATGTGTGAGCATCAGTTAGGAGGATGGGTACTTAGGGATTATCTAAATCTCAAAGGGAATGCTTTGCATTCACATGGCAAACTAAAGGGAAGAGAATATTTTAGAGTTTGCACTAGTGCCAATAGATGCTCTTCCAATAGAACTTAGTCCAACGGTAAAGGATAACAAACCAAAGACTTCTTGGTTGGTGGAATGTAGAGATTGCATTTTACTACCAAGAAATTCTTATATATGAGCTAGATGATGGAATTGCATAGTCACAAGGTAGTTTAGAGTAAACTATTACTTGTGAGCACACTCAAGGTTAGGAACACTTGGGGTGTTATGAGGGCAATCTATCATTTGGTCTTACATGGGTTTGGAGTCACTTGTGATGGGATTTTGTTCTATATCTTACAGGATTCTATGGTTTACTATCTCTAGTATGGTATGGTCAAGCTTATAAGCTTGGCACTTTACACTTGCTTTTCATATTATTACTCCATAGAGGATACATCATATGGACTAAGGTCATTTTGATGATGGTACATGTCACGGGAGTGATAATTTGGATATTGAGTTTACATGGGAGATAATAGACACCACTCAGATGGTTTCCCACCTT
>CM035429.1:4353238-4443238 GCA_020310875.1 Ceratopteris richardii | reverse complement strand
CTTTTCGGTGAGCTCGGAGATCTTGGCTCTTCTTCATGACTTCTTGTAGTTTCTTCTTCATCTACCTCCACTTCATGCTTATACCAAGGTTTATCTTCATGAAAAATAACATATCTCGAAACAATTACCTCTCCTGTATCTAGGTTCACACATCTATATCTTGGTTGCCCTTCTGCCATACCAATAAAAACCATTTTTTGTGACCTTGGATCCAAATTTGACCTTAACTGTTGTGAAACATGAACAAAACATATGCTTCCAAAAAATCTACAATTAGAAATATCTAGTTTTGATCCACAAAACAACTCATAAGGTGCTTTTTGTACATGACTTTGATTAGGTGGTAACTTGTTCATCACATAAACTTCCATATTGCATGCTTCAACCCAAAAAGTAAGTGGTAAGTCCTTTTCATTTAACATGCACATACCCATCTCCAAGATAGACCTGTTTCTTCTTTCGACCACATCATTTTGTTGAGGTGTGTATCTATTTGTAGTCTCCTTTTTTATTCCTTCTTCCAAATATGCAATAAACTGATTAGAAAAATATTCACCTCCTCCATCTGATCTCAACCTTCTTATGGTTCAACCTATTTGCTTTCAAACCAATGATTCAAACTTATTGAACATATCAAGAACTTTGGATTTGTATTTCATGAAATAAATGAATGTAAACTTTGAGAAGTAATCAATAAATGTTACAAAATATTTACTACCTGCCATGGACTCTTCTTGAGATGGACCCCATACATAAGTATGAATGAAGTCCAAAATACCTCTCCTTTGCAATCCTTCTTTTGAAAAAGGACTTCGTACCTGTTTTCCAAACTGACAAGCTTCACCAACAAAATCCAAATCTTGTTCTGTTGTGGTAGACCTTCAACCAAGGATTTCTTTGCAATATCCTTCAATCTGCCAACGCTGATATGTCCTAATCTTTTATGCCATAAATCCAATTGACTTACTTGAGCCTTATTGACCATTCTATAACCTACATAATTTGGAACTTCAACTTCATAAGTATATAATCTTTTTACCTTTTGTCCTTTTATAACAAAATTCCCATTCTTCTTTTGATTACCATGCCATTGATTATTGTCAAGATCGACCTTCACTCCATTATCCTCCATCTGTCCAATTGAAATAAAATTTCTTGTACTAGTAGGAACAAACAAAACATCTCTGAGAGTTACATGTTCGTTAAGTGGACAATCACCAAGGTAAACTACTTCATGCTCAGTACTATCTCCTATAGCAACTGTGACTCTTGAATCTAGCTTGTGTAAGTTTACAAACATGTTCATGTTATGACTCATGTGGTTTGAGCAACCACTATCTACACACCAAGTTTTGTTGTTTAACTTCCTCTTATGTGTCTTTGTTTGCATAGCCATAAGAATGTTTTCATTCTGTGTCTGAGCCTCCTCTTGCACTATGTTGTTGTTTTGATGCATGTGATCTTGGCCTCTTCCTCTTTTTCGTCCTCTAAAACCACCTCTTCTATTTGGGTTGGAGAAGCAATCCCTGACATAATGACCAGCTTTACCACAATAATGGCAAGTAAAGTTACCTTGTTGATTTGGTTGAGTCTATTGACTTTGTTGTGTTGTTCTTCCTCCTCTAGTAGCATTAAATCTTCCTCTTCCTCTTGCATTGTTGTTGAATCTTCCTCTTCCTCTTGCATTGTTGTTGAATCTTCCTCCTCCTCTCCAATTTCCTTTACCTCTTGATCTATTTCATGAAGTATAAAGAGCTTTTCCTTGACTACCTCTTTGTGAATGATAAGAGTTGCCACCTCCTATAATGATTTCTTCAGTCATCAGTAGCGTTTGTAAATCTTCAAAGGATGGTAGATTCTCTCGAGTCATGATAGATGTAATGAAAGACTTCCATCTTTCATCTTCTCTCAAGACATTTAACATGCTATTAAACTTTATATCCTCACTAGGAGATGCATCAATACAGGCTAATGCTTCAATAAGAGATTTTACCTCAAGAACATAATCATTAACTGATTGTTGTGACTTCTTTTTTACTCTTGTCAGCTCACCAATAAGTTGTGTTTGCCTCGCTCTGTTGGTAGTTGCAAATAACCTTTCTAGAGACTCCCAAGACTCTCTACTAGTATTCAAACCTATTATATGTCCAAGCATAGTATTTGAAACTATTTGTGATATAATAAACAGAACTCTTCTGTCTCTTTTGATCCATTCTTTCTCTCTTACTTGATTTGCTTGTGTAGGAGCTTTTGGTAATATCGGCTTCACTTCTATACTTGTTATAAATCCCCAAAGACCTTTAGACATTAGATAAGACTCCATTCTAAATTGCCACATGGGATAGTTTCTCCCATATGATAACTTCTCAATCAATGCACTCAAATCTGCCATGTTGAATTATTATAAACAAAGAAGAAAATTCAATAAGCTTTATGAAAGATCTAATAGAAAACAAAAGCTTTGATACCACAATGTTTGTTAACAAACTTGTACACATCAAAGTACACAAGAATACATGATGAGACCTCCCAAGCTCTTCAAAAGATCAAAAAAATATTTCCAAACCTCAAAAAGCAAACTTTTCTCCAAACTTTCAAGAAAACAAAAATGGGTGACTATAGCAAAATAACCATAGAAACTCTCTCAGCATAATTTGTCAAAAGCTAATCATATATTCTGAGATAACATTCTCAGTAGCATGCTCTTGAAACAAAAAAACGTTAGAAAAGGTGGAGTATAGCTCCCAAACGAATAGTTTGAAGTAAAGGTATGTGGTGACCTACAAGAAAATGATATGACCACTCTTTGAATTGAAAACTGATGTACAACAATAGGGAAACTCAAAGATCTATTCAAGATTTTGATAAACATGGAAAGTATGAGAGTTAAGGAAACTCCTCCAAGTTAAATCACTCAAGAAGACCTCATAATGATAGAGATATGGAAGTTTGAAGAGAGCTATGTATCTCATGACACACCGGATACACACAAGATCTATCTGTCTATCTATCTACCTATCTATTTATCTATCTATCTATCTACGTATCTATCTATCTTGTATCTATCTATCTATCTATCTATCTATCTATCTATCTATCTATCTATCTATCTATCTATCTATATGTATGTGTGTTTGTCTATCTATCTATCTATCTATCTATCTATCTATCTATCTATCTATCTATCTATCTATCTATCTATCTATCTATCTATCTGTCTGTCTGTCTGTCTGTCTGTCTGTCTGTCTGTTTGTCTGTCTGTCTATCTATCTATCTATCTATCTATCTATCTATCTATCTATCTATCTACCTACCTACCTATCTATCTATCTATCTATCTATCTATCTATATATCTACGTACCTATCTATCTATCTATCTATCTATCTGCAACAGCGTAACGACTGCAAATGCTCATGAATGAATGACTCTCCTCCCAACCTTATGCCTGTATATATAGCTGCTTGAACTAATGAGGACCACAAATGTAACTAGAGTCCACAAGTGCATGTGCAATCTCCTCCACTCCTTTCATATCCACCACTAGAGTCTATTAGTGGTTGGAGTGATCTCGACCACTACTTTAGTACCTTCCACTAGAGTCCAGTAGTGGTTGTTGTACTCACCTCTTGAGTTAAGTCCACTGGACTCAAGTTAACTCACGTTAACTTGAGTTAGAAGGCTCTAGAGCTCTTTGGGCAAAACTCTCTTCCCATGCTCCCCATGGGAGTTGAACCCAAGACCTCTTCCTTCACAACCATGAGACTTAACCACTAGGCTAAGTAGATTACTTGAATATGAGAGCACATGACTTATGCTTGAGTCTACTCTTGAGATCTTTGGTCCTACAGACGAGTGACCAAACGGTATCCGATTTCAGATCTGTCTGAAGCCATCGGATCCCTAGATCATAGACTTACTTTATTACACTATCTATCTATCTATCTATCTACCTATCTATCTATCTATCTATCTATCTATCTATCTATCTATCTATCTATCTATCTATCTATCTATCTATCTATCTATCTATCTATCTATCTATCTATCTATCTATCTATCTATCTATGTATCTATCTATCTATCTATCTATCTATCTATCTATCTATCTATCTATCTATCTATCTATCTATCTATCTATCTATCTACCTATGTATCTATCTATGTATGTATGTATCTATCTATCTATCTATATATCTATCTATCTATCTATCTATCTATCTAACTATGTATCTATCTATCTATCTATCTATCTATCTATCTATCTATCTATCTATCTATCTATCTACCTATGTATCTATGTATGTATGTATGTATGTATGTATCTATGTATCTATGTATCTATCTATCTATCTATCTATCTATCTATCTATCTATCTATCTATCTATCTATCTATCTATCTATCTATCTATCTACCTATCTATCCATTAGGGTAAAAGAACGCCCCTAAAAGGGAGCTTCAATAATGATGGATTAAGTAAATTGATAAATAGGATCTTTCCACATGTAGAAGAATATAACATTCATGTCTCTTTTAATCATATGAAGAAATTCTTTTTCTAAGAAAAGATGCTTAGAAGCGCCGCTAAAGTGATAGAGTTTCTTGTATTCAATGTACAATTTTTTGATTTCATACAGTAAAAGGATATTTTTTGCACACCACACAATGCAGATCCTTAAATTTCGAATAGAGAAATGATTTTTGAAGATTTGAAATATTTTTGGGTTCACAAAATTCAATGATGTTCTGATCACAGTTGATAGATCAAATCAGAAGATTGTTTTTGGCCTCCACGTGTACAAAGTTTTGTGTCTATAAATACTCATGAAGTTTCTGAATCTTGGTTTCCCACTTTTAGCATTCTGTACTATTTCTATGGGTGTTTGAATGGCTTCTTCTTCTCATCGTCCTTCCAATTGTGAAACCTTATATGAGGTTTACAATAGAAGAGATGATTCTTTATTGAAAAATCTTTCTATGAAGCTTAACAATTGGGTGACTATGCTTCCTAGTTACAGAGGTGACCATAAATTCAAGCATACTAAAAGATACAACACAAAAAACCATTGGAGAGGTCGTATTCTTAGTTTCAAATTCAAGAGAGATGGTTGCTTTGCAAAAGTTCAACATGTGTAAAACACTAAGGATCTCGTGCTAGACAATCATCTACAATTCTCATCATACTCTAAGTGAAGTTTAACAATGCTCTTTTATCAATTTCATTTGCTTTTGTATTACACGATATATGTTTCCTTCCAACATTTTGGAGTGGCAACCTGTTGAATGTTTAACAAGAAGATTCAAATTCCTTCATTAGGATTATGCAGAACTTCTATATGCAAAATAAGTTTATTTCAATTTTCAATAGCATTCAATTATTTGTCTATTTTGCAGATTATTAGCTGCCATCAGGTAGGAGTGCTTATGGAAACCTTGTACATTTGCTTGCTCCTTGCATCTCTTCATTAGATTGGGATGCTCCTCATCATTCAAAAATTTCAAGTTTTCTAAGCAAAATGAAAGATGATGTCCAAAGGGCAATGATAGGAAGCTGAATTTCTCGAAGGATAAAGATTCAATGGTTTCTCCCTCTTCACATTTCTATAGCATGTTTTAAAAACATGGTATTATAGAAAACAAAAACAATTTGGTTGAATAGAAGAGTTTCAGTTTCAGAGATTGATGATGTTTTATGTAGGGAATGCGATAGCAAATAAGATCAAAAGCTAGGAGACATCATTTTATGTAAAGTTAGTCCGAATTCTCTTTCCATTTCATATCAAATATCTCGACAATCACTTGTTTTAGGATATGATTATAGAAGGTGGAAAAAAAATCTTGGACTCTCAATACCCTTGGATTCAGAGGAGAGCTGTCTGAAATTTCAGTTAGAATTATTGATTCATCCAGATTTTCAACCTACGAAAATAATTGTCACTACAAATTAGAAACTCAAAAATATAAGGGAGCTCCTAGATTTCCTTTATGAGGTTTCACCACAATTTATATTCTCAATTGATGGTGCAATGGTGAACATAAGATCAAAGAAAACACTATCTTGCATTACTTGTCTGCCACCCAAGGTGATCAAGTTCCAACCCTTAAGAATGTAACTAGTCTTGCCCTTTTTCTTCTATTTAATAGATCTCTTTTTTATGTTAACTCATCATCTTCATATTGGCATTTTTTTGGTTTATATCATCACTCTTTTAAGGTTTATATTGTGTAAAAACTTTTATAGGTTAAAGAATATCTCCATTGAGCAAAAACCTTTATCATTGTCTCAAACATGAAATTGTTGTGCAAGGTTACATCTCTTTTTTATGTAAACGCATCATATTGATATTGGAATTCTTTTGTTTTATATCATCACCTTTTTAAGGTTTCTATTGTGCAAAGACTTTTATCAGTCTCAAACATGCAATTGCTATGCAAGGTTTCTATTGTTCAAGATAATGAAAAGAAGTCCTCCATGTTACTTGTCCAAACAAATTGTATTGGTCAAGAGATAAGGGTAAGAAGTTCTCCATGTTACTTCTAAGTTATACAGAGAAATAAGGTAGGAACATTAATAAGTTGAAACCATTTCTTTGTAGAAACATGAGTTATGATAACTACCTTCTAGATAAATATAGGATGTCATCATTTAATAATACATTCAATGCTCTAAAGATTATTTTGTGTAAAAAATTTTATTTAAAAAAAAGAGCATATAAATATCTCCAACATATGTTGGAATTAATGGGATAAGTATCAAGATAGAACTCTATACTTTTTTAGAGCCTTCACCTTTCTGCTTATTTTTCTTATTTTTGGAGCCTTCACTTCTTTGCTTATTCTTCGGGACATCAATGGATAGTGAACAGGAGGTCCTTTCTTATTATCTTCAATATTCTTATGTCCAGGTGGTGGAGGTGGTGGAGGTGGTGGAGGAGAGTCTACATCATAAGGACATATATCATCTTTAAAGATGGCATGAAGTGCTTTTTCTCTAACCAAAAGGATCCATGCATCTGGATAGTCAGATACTTCTGCGCTCTAAAAACCTTACTGCAATGAAAATTACTCTCCATCCACATGATGTATTGTCTTTCTGTAGTGGCACATGAATTTTCATATAACCAAACTTTTTTTCTTCCTTCACTTTGCTTGCATATTTCTGATCACTGTGCATTTTCAAAAGTTTGGCAACACTACAAGGCTAAATAAATATCAAAATGCATGGCAATAGAATGGTAAAAGAGCAATGGAAGTGTGAACTTATAGAAAATAAAGAACTTCCTTGTATTTGACTCCTCACATTACTAGAGTAGGACTCTACAATATAAAACCAGTAGTAGATGCATCAAGGAGATCAAGTACTGATAAAATGGAGCATACTATGGCCTGATAAATACCTCAGAGCTATATTGAGAATGCTATCAAAGATCTCAACATTGAAGACTTTGAACATTTTGTTGTCTTTCGGCATAATTTCAAGCATGAAGTCTTCCTCCCATGTCATTTAAGCATTGACAATTACCTGGCCATCTCCTTTCTTTAAAAGCTCTCAATTAGCCTTCTTCATCCTCTAAATGTCCTAAAGGATAACAAATTCTTCTAACATAAGATTCATCCATTTTTTCTCTTCTTGAGCCTCTGCTACATTTCTTGTTGAATTGTCATGAGAAGGGACCTCTTTAATTTTGACTGTAGATGGCTTAGACTTTCTTGTTGGAGGTATATTAAGAATATCCAAAGATTTCTAATCATGCTTGTCAAGAGGGACAATGGCTTTATCAAACTTGTATCTTAGCCTAGACACAACAACATAGTCTTTGGCCATAAGTGTCACCCTATGACAATGTGCAACACAAAGATAAGCATCATTCATAAAATTAATTGCAAAATCTTCTACTGCTTCTTTCAAGCATAGAAAAAAGTGGGTTTGCCATTTGACATTCACAAATCATGTAGTCTTCATCATAGAGCAAATATTGGCAGAGATCTCCTTAACCACTCTCATGACAAGAAGCCTTGGGATGAGAAGTCCCATAATTTTCTAAGCTCTTTTGATTTCCCTTAGTGATTTTTACATGATATTTAACTCTCTTTTTGGCATATGCTTTCTGCGGATCAACCTTATCTTGGATATTTGTGGTCTCTAGAGCAAGTCCCTGCCCCTTTGGAGTAGGCGCTTGCTCCCCTAGAACAAGTCTCCCATGATGTTGCTCTTGAGGGTATAATTTCCCAATTATCTTCTTTACCCTAGCCATGATCTGTGAAAAGAAAGAATTAAAGGGGATCAAACACATGGAAATGAGAGAACACAATAAGAAAATCAAGAATTCATTAGAGGACCAATTCAAGCAAGTAGGGTCATCCAAACATCTCAGATTCCCCTAACTGCTTGAATGGATCATATGAAACAAATCAAGGTCTTCAGTTTCTTTTCATGTATTGTATGAAGTCTTAATATATGTTCTTACCTTAAAAACAAAAATAGATCATAAACATGTTTTTGGACTAGAAATGACTGATTCAAGAAAAAAGATCAATTCAAAAGTCTTCAATTCCCCTAATCACTTCAATCAGTCCTCTCAATAGCATGTGAAAAAAATAGAATCCTCTTATCTTTTTCCTTGATCTTAAAAGAATAAATGGATCTCAGAAATCCTTTTAACTAGGCATGAACAATTCAAGCGATTGGGCGAATCCTAAAATCTCTGATTCCATTAATCGCTTGATCTAGTCATGTAGAAGATACCAAGCTCATGGATATTAACTTTCACACCAAGAGAGCTCAAGGAGAAGAGGAATAAGAGAAATTCGTAGAAGAGGGTTGGAACATGAAAACTACTGGAAGTCGAGAGAGCACATAGGTCACAAAAAAATGGCACAAATGAAGGCAGGAGCTTAAATAGGTCTCTAAGTCGAGTTGACCATTAGTGCCACATGGCAAAGTCTAATTGGTCCATGTAATCTAGTCATTGGAAATCCCAATGTACATTTTCACGTGCCAACGTTTTAGTGGTCCATGTCATTTGACCATTGACATTTCAAATTCAATTTTGCCACATGGTACACATTCATGGTCCATGTCATCTTTCTCTCTTCACGTATAAACATCATTTGCCTTGATCTTTTTTTATTTTCAACCTTCATCAAATTTCAGCCTTCATCGCCAAGCACTCTGAGCTCCAGTTTTATGCAGGATCGATTCAAGCGTTTACACCTCTTTAACTCTCTTTGATTGCGTTTATTCGCTTGTATTGGTTGCCTATTGACATGGAAGAGAAGAATGTGATTCTAAGTGTTTCTCCATCTGAGAAACTTCTAGATTTTATGTTCAAGAGGGATTGAGGGTGAATCATTTTCTAGATGCAATGAAAATATTCAATCCCACCTTTGTTTGTGAAGCACTTGTGGAGAAAAGCAAGGCATTTCTTATAGATGAATGGGAGACCTTCATTAGGATAGTAGATGGTCAAGAAGTTATCACATCTAGCAAAACTTATATGCGCCCAATGGTTTTTGGGAAGGATCCTTTAGAAAGGGCCAAAATCACTAGAAAATGTAGGAAGATTTCCCCCTTGACAACCAGGATAGAAATCCACTGAGAACACCAAAACAATTGTTGTTTAGTGCCCTTGAGCATAGGGTTGTGATATAGCTGATCACATCTCAATAGGAAAGATTAAAGAAAAGGAACATGATGAAGGAAAAAGGGTATCCCTAGATGTTCTCTTGAGAACTATTCGGAAAGTCAAGTGTATCTTTGTTGGACCTCGGATATCCCTGTGAATGAGATCTAAAACATTAGAACTTGCATAGGTACTCTTAATGAAGGGCAGCCTCGATTGTTTTCCTTGTCGATAAGCTACACAAATTTCATGCAACAGGCTCAAAACACTTACTCCATAACATATGTCAATCCTTGTTAGTGTTGCATAGTTTAGACTCCCAATTATGCTTTGATAACCTGCAACGTCTTCAAGCAAATCACCTGCATGAGCACTCAATTTATGATTTACCTCCATAGGGGTGCTAGCTATTTTTGCATCCTCCAAGTGGAACTTCTTCAACATGGCCTACACATATTTCCTTTGAGTGATGTAGATTCCAGAGTTAGTGTATACCAACTCAAGTCCAAGAAACTATTTCAAAAATAGTAGGTCATTGATCTTAAACTCCTACATCATTTGGTTTTTTATTTGTTTGATACCCTTGGCATCACTACCTATAAGAATGATTTCATCCACATATACACATAAATATATCATTTTTGAATTACTCCTCTTGATAAACAGAGAAGAATTTGTCTTGCTCATCATGAATCCTTGGTCTTAAAGATAGATTGTTAGCCTATGGTTCCATGCCCTAGGTGCCTATTTCAAACCATAAAGGGCTTTCTTTAGTTTGCATACATGATTTGCCTTGCTTGGATCTTCATAGCTAGGAGGTTGAGCCATGTAAACCTCCTCTAAAATCCACCCATTGAGAAAAGCATTTTTCACATCTAGTTGATACATATTCCTATTTCTAGATGCAGCTACACTCACCAATGCTCTGATGGTTGGCATCTTAGCCACTGGTGAAAAGGTTTCTTCATAGCCAACTCCAAGGGTTTGTGCAAAAACCTTAGCCACAAGTCTAGCTTTGTACCTATTTATGGATCCATCTGAGTTCCTTTTGATTTTGTAAATCCATCTAGAACCAATTACCTTCATCGATGCTTTCTTGGGTACTAGCTCCCAAGTGTCATTCTCTTGGAGTGATTCTACTTCTTCATCCATAGCCTCCTTCCATTCTTCTTTGGTACTTGCTTCCTTGTATGAAGAAGGTTCTTGAAGTGATGAATCCTTAGCAACATAAAAAGAATGCTTAGTGACTAATGAAGTATCATACCCATATCTGATTGGCTTCTTACTTTCTCTTTGTGATCTCCTTAAGGCTTGGTTGGATGAGTCAGGTATTTCTTCCAACCTCTTCATCTTGACCTTGCCTTTTGATTTCCATGCTCTAAGCTCTTCCAAGTTGATGGTGTCCTCATCGTCTGATTTGGTGTCTTCAATTGTGCTTGGCTCCTCCTTGGTGAGGCTTGGAAATTCTTCAGTTTCAAACCAATAGTCATTCTCATCAAACACAACATCTCTACTGACCATAAATCCTTTGTTGGATGGATTATAAGACATGTACCCCTTTTTATTTATATCATACCCTATGAAGATGCATTTCTCTACGTTAGGGTCTAACTTACCTCAAATTTGAGATGGAACATGCACATCAGCAACACAACCAAATATTCTGCAATGTTCAAGTGATGGTTTCCTACCATTCCAAGCCTCATAGGGAGTCATCCCATCAAGGGACTTAGAAGGTAACCTGTTAATATGATAAGTGGCAATAGACACAACCTCTGCCCACAAGTAATTAGGAAACTTCTTTTCATTTAACATAGATCTAGCTGCTTCCACAATCAATATGTTCCTCCTCTCTACTACTCCATTTTTCTCAGCAGTATATCTAGTTGTGATCTCTCTCTAGATACCTCTATCCTACAAAAATGCATCAAACTCATTGGAGAAGTACTCACCTCCTCCATCTGACCTTATCCTCTTTAAACTTTTTCTTGTTTGGTTTTCCACAAGCGCAAGATACTTTTTGAAAAAACTAAACACTTCATCCTTATGTTTCACGAAATACAAGATATTCCACCTACTAAAATCATCAATAAATGACACATAGTACCTTGAGCCTGAAATTGAAGGGTCCTTGATTGGTCCCCACACATCTGTGTGGACAAGTTTTAAGTAATCCTCATGCATATAGCCTTTCTTTTAAAAGGGTAACCTGTGTGATTTACCAAACATTGGCATTGTAATGATGCTGAATGATGATGAACTGAGTGAGCTATGGTGTGAGCTACTCAAGTCCTACAAATGATCAAGGAATGAGCTCCGAAATGAGGGACACTACCCCGCGAGATTTTACAAGCCTGTTTATATTCCTTTAAGTTTGAAGTTTGAATTCAATCTTGGCTCCAAACAAAAAGTAACTCCACTAATTTAGGAGATATTTCTTCAATTTGGAGTCATAGCTAATATTCTTCCTAACTCCACGAGATATAAGCTTTTACAAGATTCTCCAATGAATTAACCTTTTACAATGGTAGATGATCAAGTAGTTACAAGCTATAGGTCACATGAATCATTAAGTGCCAGTTCCACACATTGTCTTCCATGCTATCCCAAATGTGTAGGCTTGATCATTTGCACCAACGGTAGGGCTACCCTTGATAGACAATCTGATATGATAGGGGCTTCACATATGTCTGTTTTGCTAGAAAAGGATAAGTATCCATTCGTTTTCCAAAAGGACTTGTTTCCCTTAACTAATAGTTTGAGTTATAGGAGTTTGAGGACCCCTCCTATTTGTGCAATTAGCAAGCCTAAGTGTATTGCTAAGGCTTTAGGACTACACACCTATTCATCTCTTTTCATAGAGATCTACATATGAACCTAAGATTGTGCTTTTATCTTGGATAATTGTAAAAGTCAAAAGAAGAAAAAATCTCATGAACTTAGGAGGCTAAACCCATGACTCATTTACTAGAGGAATCAAATCAATCACATCCATAAAGTATAGGATCAATTTTAGGTGAGAAGATTCAAAATTCAAATTCAAATAATGTGTATAAATACACATGGTTTTAGTCGCAAGATTGGAAAGCATTTTTAAGAGTTGTTGAGCTACAATCTTCACCATACATTGAGGCCACACTATCTGTGTGTAGTTGCCTACACTACCTCTATACTATATGTGCAATAGCGTTCTTATTTTTATACATTTCATTGAGTACATATGTGCATACTATTTGCTATTGCATCTTCATCATTACAGTGAACTTGTGGAATCAATTTCTCTGCATATATTCATCCATTTGCTATACTTTAACTTAGGATAGTTAGATTAATCTTTCCATTAATCATGTGTCAATGTTCATAAAATTTACTTCATTAGATCTTGAGATATGAATCAAAGAAGATAATAGTGTTTGCACATCTTCTAGATCCTAAAAAGTCGAGGTGGCATCGTGACTTGCTAAATTTATTTCTCATTGTATGGTGTAGCTACATTCATGAAATAACTTGATTTAGTTAGCTATATAGTTCAATTAGATGTGTGAAAACTATCTTTGGTCAAATCATACTAGGATGTGAGCTCTAAGCACAAGATTGAGACCTTATCTTCTTAGACTTAGGTTGCTCAAATCATGTAGTGGGAAATGTAGCTCTACTCTCACACTTATAGGATCTAAGGAATAGACATGAAGTCGAAACAGGAGATGACACAAGACATCTAGTTGAGAAGATAGGCAATGTGAAGACTTCAGATGGTAATATGAACCTATTGAGCAAAGAACTATATGTGCCAACTATCATCAAGAGCCTCATCAGTGTAGGTCAAATTTTCGAGAAGGGATTGCAGGTTAGATTCATGGAGCATTTTTTGAGGATCCACATCAGGGATTCAAGAGGATATCAAGAGGAGAAAAATTAGGTGGATTATTTACATTTGAACTCCAAGATACTAGAAATATTGCTTTGTTCATTTATGGTAGTCAAACTCTATCTGAATTGGAAATTTGGCCCAAAAGATTAGCTCAGATAGGTGAAAGAGATCTCAAGAGAATCAATAGGGATCAGAGTGTACTTGCTCTACCAAATGTATCCAAACAACACATGATCTATAAATGTAGTGCTTGTCAATTTGGTAAATCACATAGGCAACCATTCACAAAAAATGATACATTCATGGAGATCTATTGGAGCTAGTCCATATGGATGTATGGGAACCAAGCAAGGAGCCTTCATTCTCTTGATCTAGGTACTATCTGTCATTTATTGACGATTGTAGCAGATGGACCATATTATACTTTATGAAGCATAAGGATGAAGTGTTTTCATGTTTCAAAAAATACCTAGCTCTTGTAGAAAATCAAACATGTAAAACTTTGAAGAGAATAAGGCCAGATGGAGGGGGAGAATATTTTTCCCATGACTTTCATTCCTCTATCCAAGAGAGAGGAATTAAAAGAGATATCATTACTAGGTATACACTAGAGCAAAATGGAATGGCAGAGAGAAGAAATAGGATAATTGTGGAGGTTGCAAGGTCAATGTTAAATGAGACAAAATTACCCAATTACTTGTGGGTAGAGCTTGTACCTATAGTCACATACTGGATCAATAGACTCCCATCAAAGGCATCGGATGGCATGACACCATATGAAGCATGGAATGGAAGAATACCTAGCCTTGATCATTGTAGAATCTTTGGGTGCATAGCATATGCACACATAATCTCACAAATTAGAGGCAAATTGGATACAAAGGCAGATAAATGCATCCTCATTGGCTATGATCTTTATTAGAACGATTATAGGTTGTACAGTCCAAGCAACAAAGGGTTCATTGTAAGTAGAGATGTTATGTTTGATGAAAACAAATCTTGGTTTGAAGATGCTTGCAAGAAAATCAAATTTCCTTATGATCTAGAGGAGAATTTCCAACATTATCACAGAAGAATGAGCTGACACTTGAAGCTTACTCCTCTTCTTTGGTCATTGGTCGGATTTCACTCATCTATATAGGGTTTTGGCTCTCCACCACTCACAAGTCCCCACAAACCTTTCCCCATCAAAATATTGCTTATTTTAAATCATCATGGTCGGTAGTTTCCCTTTTCAAGCTTCTCAATCTAAGAATTGAGATCAGCCATGGTTCCATCTAGCACTTTTCAACCATCCCCTTGATGCAAAAAAGTTTAAAAAGATGGATTTTACCTCAAAAAATAGAGCTACCCTTATTTGCTTCAATGACTTGTTTGCTTCCATTTTGCTAACATGCGCGTTCTTTGCTTCTCTCCTTCAAACTTTGGTGAGGTGTTCACTTCAATTCAAAAACTTCTTCTTTCTTTGATACTCCACTTATAGATCTAATACCACTATTGGAGGATACACACTCCTACATGCACAATGAAAGCAAATGTACACTCCTACGATCCTGAAATTTTTTAGACAAAGGTTGTGTGGTTTCTGAGTTTCTATGAGTAAATGTAGAGAATGAAAATGAAAATTTTCAAGCTGAAACTAGACTTAGAGATATTTCCAATGTGGGTAAAAATCACACCATTTGGACATTGCATGATGCTTTAGCTAGCTGCAATCTTCACACGATATTAGCTAACTATAGAGACACTTTTCTGGATATTTTTCTAATCTTGACGCACAAATTCCAAGACTTATGTCACTAAAACTAGAGCTTATAAGATTTTCAAGAAGAAAAAAATCAGTAGAAATGGTCTTGGGATGAAGGAGAAGCAACAATTACAAGATTAGGAGGTGTGTGACAATCATCTAGAGAGATAGAGTCTGTAAAAGTGAAATTTTGGTAAACTTTGTAGAGAACATCTGGTAGGGGGTGTGCTTAAGCAAGGGGACACCTAGTTCATATGTTTGTGCCCAGTTCGCACCTAATAAAATAGTGAATTAGTCATAGATGTTATTAGATCCACCCTTAATATTTAGTCACTACTTTGTAACTTGACCAATTTATCAAAGTGCAAAGCCAAACGGTGTTTTGAATAATTTTTGGGCAGGGATCCCACTAGAGAGATGACACATGAGGTGTAGAGGTTGCCTATAGTAATTCTATGATCTAAGGGTTGGGCCGGTTTTGAGAGATCTAAAATCTGACACTATTTGGTCACCCATGTGTATGACCAAAAATCTGGAAACTAGACTTATGTAGCAGGTCATGTGCTCTTGTAAACAAGTGATCCACTTAGCTTAGTGGTTAAGTCTCAAGGGTGTGAAGGATGAGGTCCTGGGCCCAACCCCCATGGGGTACATGGGGAGAGTATTTTTGCAAAAGAGATCTAGAACCTTCTAGACGCATCCACTTGAGTTAACTTTAGTTAACTAGGACACTTGGCACACATGCAATTACATGGCTGACACATGGATGGTTAGAATCCACCTTCCCAAGAAGGCAGTCCCTTGAAGAGAGCTATATATAGAGGTATATGGTTGGGAGGAGAATCATCTTTCTAGCATGTGATGGTGGTCATAATCCTTATTAGTTTATTGCACAGACCCACTAGATGTGCATGAGATTTTTGATGCCATGATGATAGAGAACTAACTAGAATGAAAAAGGAGCTAGAATAGTCCAAGCACCACTAAAGCTCAAGAAAGGATGACCAAGTGTTGGATTCTGGGAAAAAATCAACTTTCTCCCTAGAAAAATGGGGATGTACTCACATCAATAAGTGTATCAAGGAGTAAATCAACCATTGTATAGTTGGCGAAACCCAAAAGAAAAAATCTGAAAATTTTATTGCTAAAGTCTCCTCTACAAAATGAGCATATGATCAGAGTGAAAATCTCATAAAATTGCAAGTTTTGACATGGAAACTACTGATATATTTAGGTAGTGATGTGTGTGAACACTCTAGCACCACGGAGGCACTTTTTTCCCTCTTTATGAGGTTTTCTTCCCCCGGCTTGTATATATGCCTATTGCCCTAATGGGCTACTAATAATTGTATATTCTACTGGTAATGCATTCAGTATTGTGTGTTGTGCTCCAAGCTTCTTCTTCGTCCTTGTGTTGTTCACGTGCTTCCACATATGTCTAACTCTAACAATTGGTATCAGAGCAGGTCCCCGCTTCATCTAGAGCGTCATCGACACCTCTATGGTTGCAATCTCAGAATCGCACAAAATTTGGTGAGCATACTCAAGATGTTTTAGAGATCAAAATATCTTCGATGTGTGGTGTCGGAATTGCAATCTGAGCTCATTTCGGCCTCCAAACTCACTATCAAAGCGCTTGTGCAAGCTATTTCATCTTTTTGTGTGAAAGATATGTACCAGTTTTGGCAAGAATATTGGTTATTCACTATGGTAGGATCTTCTTGGACTAAAAGATACCATAGCATCAAGGAATGATTTCAAAGATAAAAAATCAAAACCAAAGTTATGGCCAATTTCTGATAGACATCGATAGGAAACGACTTATGCACCTACTCCTTGGGTACTTACAACAAAAGAGATACAGACTATCAACAATAGAATTCAGTTGATTAAGACTCCTACAGGATATGGAGCATCTTTTCAAAACATGTTTACTATGGATGATAAGAGCTTATCTGGGTTAAAGAACCATGACGGGCATAACTTTTTGAAACATATTTTACCTTTGGTTATCGATGGATGTACAACGAAAGGAGTAGGAGATGTGATCTATCATCTCGGATTGCTTATAAGGTAGTTATGATACTTTTATATTTAATACGTATGAATATTGGATATCTTTTATTTTTGAATTAACTTCTTTATTGTTTGCAACGTGCCAATGCAAATAATGAAGAAATCTTATATGAGGAGAGAGAGTTAATGATAGGTTGTGAACGAAAGGTAATTTTATTTTAATAATATTTTATTTTTTTCATATATGTATATTAGTTTCTATTTACTAATTGAATTTCTTTTGCAGGCTCGAATGTTCACTAATATGTGGGCTTTCGGACAGTATATTAGAATCAAAGCCATTGATTCTTTACGTAAAACAGAGGATTCTAGTATTGTTGCTTCTTTCAAGCAACTATCACGTGCTAGCTCCAAAGACACGAACCTTATAGATGGCAAACTTGGTTATGTAGGAACTATTGTTGGTATCTACGAAATTTCATTTTGTACATTCAAACACGTAGAAAAAAGTTTATATTTTTTATGATAGAGTTCGTTATTTTTTAAAGCACCTAATAATGGGTTTTTGTTTTTATATATTTTGATAGGTCATTTTGAAGGTTGAGTGGTTTCGAGCCGAGTATAAAGGTAGTAATTCCACATTAAGAAAGGAATTATCTGGGTTTTGGGAAATTGATTCTTCCAAGGTAATGCGATCTACTAAAGAACCATGTATTCTTCCTAGGCATATTGAACAAGCCTTTTTTTATAAAACCCCAGATGCTCACCCTTGGTGGCAAGTCATTCATGTTCAACCTAGAGTTAGGTCATTGTTTGAACATTTTATTGTTAGAGAGATTGAAGAAAGTCCTCTTGATAATTCAACATCAAATACTGATACATCAACATCTGAAAGAGAAATTAGAATCATTATACATGATAATGATACTAATCTTTTTGATGATGAGGATAATTCTCTACATGCTGATTCTACTGATGAGGAAGAGGAATTACCAGAAATCGATATTAAACCATCAATAGATGATGTGACTCATGAGAACACAGATTTAACAATAGAAGAAATAAATGAAATCAATAAGGATAATGAAGATGAGACTATATTGATGTCTTACCAAAATGATGGCAATACTGAAAACATATGAGTAGATTAGATAGTAAATTCTACTCTAGTTATCGATCAATAACTGGAAGCTTCTGAATGGATATGAGATAATAGATTTTTTATTCAACTTGAATAACGATGAATCCTACTAGAGAGATGAAATCATGTTCCTTTTAGTTAGAACATGAAGCTCGGGGGTATGCCTAATTATTTTATATATAGCTTTATCTTCGAGGAGCAAATTTTTATCATGTATGTATGCATATGCGTGTGTATTCATGTGTATTTTATGTATACATATCTTAGTATGCATATATATGTATTTCATGTATATGTATGTGTAGAGCAGATGGAAGATGTTTTCTTCCTTTGCTAGGAACCACTTGGATCTGAATATTTTCAAAGTGAAGCTTAAGACCCTGGGGGGGTCTTGGGCCACCTTGGGCAACCCTCGCCCTAGGAGATTGGAGGCACTCCCTAGGCCACACCCTCCGTTTTCCAACATCGAGAGAAGGTGAACAAATCAAGAACATGCAAAGATAATCAAAGCAAAGGCTCTTGAGCACAGGTGGATGCAAGTTGGGTAATCGTTAACCCTATAAGTCTATGGCAGAGAAGAACACTCTACAGGAGAGAGCTCTGGTCTTTTGCTCCGTGGAGGGACTCCTTAGCCCATGTGACCCTCTTTGAGAAGTTGGAATTCTCATTGATAAAGAACCACTCTTCTCTTTATTTCTTCAAAGTATGAAACTTGGGCGCCTTGAATTTAGGAAATCAATAAGCGAAGGCAGGTCATCCAGGCCTGCCGCTAGGTATGGCAGAAGTGGGTTATGTCCTCTATCGCAAGGCAATGCGACACAATCCCCGGAATCCAAAATGGTTCACACGCATGGAGAGAGGAAATAGAACATGGGAATATGGCGACGCCCATATGATGGGAAAGCATGGAGGATGAGGCGACTAAAAGAAAGTGCGATTAATTATGAAGAAAGACCTTGGGGCGACCACCATTTGCTTCCATGGCTCACTTGGGCGAGCCTCCTCCTACTCTCCTCTTAATGGCCTTGGGCGACCCTCCACTCCTTTTGGGCTAATTGGGCGACCCCCACCTTGGGCGACCCCCACCTTGGGCGACCCTCTCCTCCTAATGACAAATTGGGCGACCATCCAGGGGCACTTACTACAAGGCAAGGCGACCACCATGAGTTCTCATGGAAATTGGGGCCACCACCTTTTTTCTCCCAACCCTCTCCAAAGGCGATCACTCGCCTCCTACATGCACATGGGCGACTACCGACTTAGTATGGGCTCCACCATGAGCAACTTGGGCGGCAAATGACGGGCGGAGCATATTTTGTTAATGATGTGTCAGAATGAAAAATAATGCAGGGAATATTGCCACTTGGCTTTGGCGGTGTCAGAAGCTAAAATTTGGGGCCTCATTGAAGTTGGCTACCAGATCCAAAATTAATCCTCTCCTCCACCTCTTGACCACCACTTTGGCGCGTGCGGCACTTAAGGCTGGAATTTGGCAAGGCCACCCTTGGCCACTCTGGAGTCTATATAAACAGATGTTTGGCACTCATTTTGGCATTCATTGGGAGAGTAATCTGAATCAGGAGGACTATTGCATATCATCACTACCATCATTTGTTGATGCTAGTTGAGGCTATTTTCTTGGTCTACTCTCTACACTCTGTTGCTACAGGCACACTGTTGGAGGTCACTCTGTGATGAGTATACAGAGTGTGGGCCTCCCAGTGGAGTTGATGATTAGTATTACAGGGTGATTGAGTGGCTTGGATCTAGCCATTGGCATGCATCGGTGAATTTCTTCAGGATCAAGTCATCATCTTTATTGTATTCACTTGTTGGTCTCACTCTTGTATTGTTGCTAGTTAGTTTTGGAATGGCATGCTAGCCCACTGTTACATCCTTTTGTAGTATTTTAGCTCTCTGTAATCACTTTCAAAGTTACGAAGTGATTTCCTCTCTCAAGAGCACTTGTCATTGATCCTTTCTCTATAACTGTACATTTTCACTTCTATTGGTTTCTCTGTTATCAGTGAAGGTACCTGCACACAAGAATGTCACAGGGTATACTTCCCTAAGGAGAACCCCCCTTGAGTAGACAGAGTACTGGAAATGTATACAAATTGATATTGTTGAAAGTGGATACCCCGGTACCTCCTCTACAGTTTGGCACGCCCGGTGGGACACTTGCATTTTTGTGTGAGGTATTTAGTGTGTACTATATAGTTGTTGTTACATCAATTTCTTGATTTTTTGCATTCTGTGAGTGGGTACATGACCCACACTCGAGTAGACAGAGAACCCCTTCGTGTACAAAAGAGCCTCAAGAAGTCAGCTCTACCTTCGGCTAGTACCCCTCTACCCTTAAATTTTTCCATCGATTTGGCTTCAACCCCGCTTTCAAAAGAGAAGCTGAGGAGGACGTTAGATTTTTCCTCTGATACTTCAGAAGAAGCACCAGTGCCAATGGAGGAACTTTCTCATTTACTCTCTAGGTTGAACATCAAGTTCCCTACATTTAAGGGATTGGCTTATGAGGATGCGGATGACCACGTGAGGAGATTCGTCTCATTATGCCGCGGACGAGGATTGCAGAACCGAGAGGATGCAATGTTGGTACTCTTCCCATCTACATTGGAAGCCTTGCAGACAAATGGTATAGTCAATATGCAGATGGACACTTCACTACATGGGAGGCACTGAAGACGGCATTCTTGCAGACATTCCGACCAAGCAACTCCTCGGAGAGAGCTCTAGATCAGCTTGAGAACCTAAAATTGAGATCAGGTGAATCCTTTCATGAACTTTACACTAGAACAAAAGCACTTGTTTCACGTCTGCCACATGCTCCAGGTGATTTCTTGGTAAAAAAATGGATAGAGAAAGCTCTGCCCAAGTCATCTCAGCAGAAGCTTCGTGAATCTCTTAGATTGGATGCAACACTTGATGATTTTGTTGCAACTGCATCGCGCATTGAGGAGGCTAGATTACATTTTGAAGGGGAGGCCCAATCAAATTATGCATCAGACTTGGATCCTATCGGGCAACTCAGGAAGGAGTTGGAAGCCTTAAGAATGCAGCAAAGTCGCCAAGAAGAGAAGGTCGTGCCGCCGCCCCCGCCCCACACTGTTGATGAAGTAGCTCAACTTCGTCGTGAGCTCGAAGATTTGCGGACTACACAGGACATACGAAGACAGGTTTGGTGTACAATATGCAGCAATAATGGACATTCCAATGTTAATTGTCCTAACAAGGTCAGTTGTCAATTCTGTGGCAAAGATGGTCATGAAGCTAGAGACTGCTACTACCTCAAGGGAGCACAACAACGAGGTAACCATCAAGCTTTGGATTCATATTATGCTAGTACTTCGAATGCACCTAATAGAGAAGAGACCCGTCCAACTCGGCCTAGATATAATAGGCCACTCATGTGTTATCGTTGTGGTGAGTATGGCCATATGCAGAACAAGTGCTCCCTACCAGAAGGTGCACCTCCCTGTCAGCATTGTCCAGATGCTAAAGATCACTACACCAGAGATTGCCCAAGGAGCCGCCCTCCTCCAATTCACATGATTGCAGTCTCCCCACAAGTAGAAGGTATGACCACTCAGTCTTATGCTGTTTCATCTTCTTCAATGCCAAGGATGACTAGAGCCAGGTAAGCGGCAATAGCCTATAGGGAGGAACAACAAGGACTCAAAGATAGAGATGAGGAAAAGAAGGCGGGATGGACGGACCAAGCAGACATTGAAGGAGCTTATGAGAGGGTGACTACTTTGCTAAAAGATCAACCAACAAGTCCTCAGGAAGACACACAAGAGGTGAACATTGAGGAAATCTTGAGAGGTATTCATCATAAGATTAGTCTGTACCAACTCATAAAGATGGATTCAAAAGTAAGAAGTGATTTGTTGAAAATTATACACTGCATGCTTGTGCCCACCTCCTAGCATAGATGGTTTTATGGTTGACTTTCCCCCTGCACCCCTGGCTGACTATCAGAGCTCAAGATTATCTGTTTTTATAAAGGATGAAGCTCTCACAGGTGTTATCATAGATGGAGGTTCTGGCATCAATTTGATGCCCGATTTTACCATGAAGAAACTAAAGTTGAATCCCACAAAGGCAGCACCCTTCACAGTTACATTAGCAGATCAACATCGGGTTGCACCACTTGGTATTGTTGAAAAGGTACTTATGATAGTGCAGGGTTGTCACTTTGTTCTAGACTTTGTTGTTATTTCCCTGCCACAGGAGACCTCATATCCTCTACTCTTGGGAAGGCCTTGGTTAAGGCAAGCAAAGGCTCTACAGGATTGGGGAAAGAACAAGTTATGGATTTCCACATGTACTAACAATCAATTACAGATACATTTGGAAGAAGGATCAGACATCAACAAGGCTATTGGGTATACAATGGACACTCAGGTAATGCCTTCTGAAGATGATACCCTATTAAATTGGATGATGGGGAGTACAGAATGCTGCACAGTGGAGATATGTGAAGTAAATGAGGATTTTATAGAAGCAGCCCAAGGAGGCCAGAAAGAGGAAAAAATTGATGTTTTTCACTTGAATAGTATGGAAGAGAGTAAGATATGTGATCACAAGAAACTAGAGGAAGAAGCAAAAAGTGGGCGACAAGAGGCCCAAGGTGGTGGCCCAAGTGGGTGACAGGAGGCCCAAGGTGGTGGCCCAAGTGGGCGACAGGAGGCCCAGGGTGGTGGCCCAAGTGGGCGACAGGAGGCCCAAGTTGTGCACTTAGCCAAGAGTGGCCAAAATGGGCCAATCCTTCCTCTGTAACTCACTTCTTCTCTTAAGCAAGGTAGTCGAGCTTATCTTTTGCAGGCACCTCCCGAAGGACCGAAACCTCTAATTGGGCCACTAGACCCGGATAGTCAAAATTTGACAATCGGCGCCACTACAATGATATGTAAGGAGAAGACAGGTAAACATAAAAAATTGGATGATTTTATGCTTGCAGGACCAGAAAGTGACAAAGTTGTGCCTGCATCTGAGGAGGCTAATTTTGACCTTCAAGAACTACCATTTTCAAATATACCTTTAGGATGGATCAAGGAACAGATTGTGGATCATAAATTGAACTCCGCTCCTGCATACAGTGGGGATGAATTTTCAAGTGAGTCTAATTCCGAAACGTTTGTTCAAGAAGTAAATCTTGGAGATGAAGAAAACCCTCAAATAGTTCACTTGGCACCATTCGAATTTATTATCAAGAAGGAAATTGGAGCCAGAACCATTGGAATTGAGCCTCCCATTAGAAGACTTGTGGCATTGGAAGAATATAGGGAAGCAGCCATGAGGAAACTGCAGGTAAAGAAAGAGGAACGCAAAAGGTTGCATGACAGGTATCTAAGGACTAATGAGGTACAGGAAGGATCTTTGGTCTTGGTGCATCAGATCCCACCAGCATCCACCAAACTGCCACCTAAATGGATAGGGCCCTACAAGGTGATGAAGGTATTACCACAAGGAGCAATTCATTTAGAGGACTTGCAGGGTGAAAGGATGCCCCTGGTCAACCTCTCAAAGGTGAAAAGCTATTTGAATTAATGCAAGCAGATGGAATTCACTCACTGTACATACCATAGTTCTTTTCATTTTCTACAGTTCATTTTGTTTGATGGAATAAGCAAATAAATGAGTTGTTGCACCGGGACGGTGCAAAGTCTTGATGTGGGGGTCTCTAGAGCAGATGGAAGATGTTTTGTTCCTTTGCTAGGAACCACTTGGATTTGAATATTTTCAAAGTGAACCTTAAGACCCTGGGGGGGTCTTGGGCCACCTTGGGCAACCCTCGCCCTAGGAGATTGGAGGCACTCCCTAGGCCACACCCTCCGTTTTCCAACATCGAGAGAAGGTGAACAAATCAAGAACATGCAAAGATAATCAAAGCAAAGGCTCTTGAGCACAGGTGGATGCAAGTTGGGTAATCGTTAACCCTATAAGTCTATGGCAGAGAAGAACACTCTACAGGAGAGAGCTCTGGTCTTTTGCTCTGTGGAGGGACTCCTTAGCCCATGTGACCCTCTTTGAGAAGTTGGAATTCTCATTGATAAAGAACCACTCTTCTCTTTATTTCTTCAAAGTATGAAACTTGGGCGCCTTGAATTTAGGAAATCAATAAGTTGTTTTATTGTAAATCATGGAGTTTGGCGACGCCTTCACTTTTCCACAATGGGTTATGGAGCGAGGGACACCCGTATGATGAGGTGGGAGGGAGAAAAGGCGACGCCTTTCTTTTTGCAACATAGTAGCCTATGGGGCTACGCCCATATGGTGGGTAAGAAGGGAATGGGCGACGCCTTAAATGCTTGTCATTTTGACTTATGAAGACATGGGCGACTCCCACTCTTGCATTACATGGAAAGGGGCGACTTCAGCAACAGGGCGATTGGGAGGACATGGGTTGGGTTCAAAAGCATAAACGGTGTGTGGAGAACATAAGAATGCTAGTTGTGGACGCTATCCAAGAAGCGAAGGCAGGTCATCCAGGCCTGCCGCTAGGTATGGCAGAAGTGGGTTATGTCCTTTATCGCAAGGCAATGCGACACTGTTGGCATACAAAGCAACAAAGGAGTCATGCACAATACGGCAACAAGGCCAGATCATTTTTCCCATAGATTATGTACAACTCAAGTGATTTTAATCACTACACAAACATTGTAAACCCCGTTTTTGGTAGATTAGACTCCATTTTGTGCAAGCCGAGGAGTCCTCGAGCTTGAGGAGTATTAGAAGTACCCTCGTACCAATTTTCATAATTTTTAGACTTCGTTTGAGCCCTCAAATAAGCCCTGGAACCTAATTTTTAACTAGGCCGGACACTAGGTCTGGACAGGGACAAAGCTAGTCAAAAACTATAAAAAGAGCTAGAGAGCTCATTTTTGAGGTTAGATTGTAATTGAAACGAACCTGTAAGAGCTTTTGAAAGTACTCTAAAGAACTCCATTGATTCTCTCTCTTTGTCCTGCCGTGTGTGCGCGTGTGTGTGTATGTGTGTGCATGCTTGTGTGCTTCTCACTCACGCACTTGTGCCGCCACTTGCTCGAGGTCTTCATACCATCCTCACGTCTTCCCGGATTGACATTAAAGGAGGTGCTACTCATCACTGAGCTACACCAAATTTTGGCGCCGTTGCCGGGGATCGAGCTTTGAGGACGAGCGTGTGATGGTAAGACGTAGAGTTGATGCGTTGGAGTTGTAGGTATTTTCTTCACTCTCATCGGTTTTCTTTTACTTTCTTCACCATCTTCATCATCATCATCACCATCTCCCACGTCCATCTCCATCATCGCGAAAATTTCAGTTTTTTGACTATATCCCCATCTCCACCTCAATTCCCTCATTTCACTTGTGAGAGAGAGCGAGAGAGCGAATTTGCATGCGCTCTTTTTGCATGTTTCTTGAGCTATTTTGCAGGTTTTTTGCTGTACCATCATCCCCAGCTGTGTGCGCAGGTACGACAGGCTCTGCACAGGTCCCGGGACGACAACCTCTGTCTATCGCGACAGACAGAAAATCTTGACATTTTGTGAATGCATGATTAGCACTGTAACCTACACCTTGAGGGCACTCTAAATCACTAGAAGTTTTTCAAAAATTTGCGTTTTTTCAGTCTATCGCGACAGACAGCGTCTATCGCGACAGACAGAAATCCGCGACAGATACCGTCTATCGCGACAGACACCGTCTATCGCGACAGACAGAATTTCACGACAGATAGCGTCTATCGCGACAGACACCGTCTATCGCGACAGACAGAAATCCGCGACAGATACCGTCTATCGCGACAGATACCGTCTATCGCGACAGACGGAATTTCACGACAGACACCGTCTATCGCGACAGACAGAGACCCACGACAGACAGCGTCTATGGCGACAGACAGAAATCCGCGACAGATACCGTCTATCGCGACTGATACCGTCTATCGCGACAGACAGAATTTCACGACAGACACCGTCTATCGCGACAGACAGAGACCCACGACAGACAGCGTCTATCGCGACAGACAGAAATCCGCGACAGATACCGTCTATCGCGACAGACACCGTCTATCGCGACAGACAGAATTTCACGACAGATAGCGTCTATCGCGAGAGACACCGTCTATCGCGACAGACAGAAATCCGCGACAGATACCGTCTATCGCGACAGATACCGTCTATCGCGACAGACAGAATTTCACGTCAGATACCGTCTATCGCGACAGACACCGACTATCGCGACAGACAGAAATCCGCGACAGATACTGTCTATCGCGACAGACACCGTCTATCGCGACAGACAGAAATCCACGATAGACACTGTCTATCGCGACAGACACCGTCTATCGCGACAGACAGCCCCCACGATAGATTGTGTCTATCGCGACAGACACCGTCTATCGCGATAGACAGGCATTTTCGGCAAAAAAATTAAGGTGTGAATTTTTGGAAATTTAGGCTAAATTTTGGGCATATTTGCACTTTCATGTACTCATATACTTACGAAGGCCTTAGAAAATGCATTAAAACCCCCGAAAGGTTCTGTCTGTCTAGTAACCCCCTAAACCCTGAACGGTCATAACTTTTGTGTACGGAATCCATTTTCTGAGCTCTAGGGCTTGTCAGAAAGCTCATGACATATACTACACGCCCTCAACTGTTTTTTACAAGAATAACGCGTTGATTTTCAGATAGGATATTTGGAAGTTGACCCACAGAGGGGTAGAAACACCAAGGGAGCTCTAGAGGAAATTTCTAGCAATACATAAGGGGGAACAAAGTGTCTGAAATAATTTGTCTGTCAATTGAAAGGTCTACTTAAAGCTAATCTTGGGACTTATGCAGGTCTATTGAGAAGTAATTGAAAGCTTCCAACCAAGGGTTTTGCGCACGCTTGAGAATCAACTTCTCGAGCACTAAAGAGCAAGGTTCGGCAAGAAAGGTCGGAATATTCTCAACTCCTCTTCGTCAATTCGTAGCTTAGGCTAAGAACGATTAGAAGTAGGAATAAGTCAGGGCGACGATAGGCCACTATCAAGTGAAGACTACCTAAAAACTCAAGTTCAAGCTAAAAACTTAATCTCTGTACTGTCGACAACATAAAGGAAAGAACCTAACGTGGAACGATCAACCTGAAAGTACGAAGAACATTCAAGTATTCCGGGCGACGTAATAGCAGACAAGACTTTAAACACGAGAAATAACTAAAAAGAATCAAGTGACTGGTACCAATTGATCGACAACGAGGTTGTACTCTGGGCAAAGAATTGGGCTACTTAGATAGGCATATGAACATTAGATCAGGACGACACCTAGTAAGAGAGAGACAAAGCCTTAGATCTTCAGAGGCTAGTGTCAACCACACTCCTAGGTCCTGGGCCCAGCAGTTGAGCCACCAATCGAACTACCCTAGCTCTGAGACCAGTGAGTCAGAGATGTCTCAAGGCATGGACAGACCTACGGGAAGTTCAGGAGTGCCTTACTTATACAGGGTGGAAGGTCCTTACAAAACGCAGTTGGAATACCTTAGGACCAACCGATTAGGTGCGAGCATCTATGAGGACGGCCTAGGAAGATCAGTGGTCCAGATTAAAAACCCTGACCAATCCATAGGACTAGAGCACCCAGCGGTCAAGTTTGAAAACGGTGCATACCTGGACAAGGAAGGAACCATATACGTAGTCACCAGTCATCCAGATAGGACAGATGAATTTGGAAATGTAATTTCAGAAACGGACTTAGGTGACTTGGAACAAGGAAACATGGGAGTGGAACCTAGAACCCCTCGAGGTAAATCAGTTCTCACTAGGATTATCACACCTGAGTGGGTCCCCCAAGATAACAAGTGCATAGATTTGCTTCTCAATCGAGAAACGGACGAAGCCTTTTGGAGGTATAAACCGGATCACCCAATTGATATAGGAACAATCATGATCTATGAGTTTAAGGATCCAGATAGCCCAGGTAGAGTGACCTACTTAGACCACACTTCGGAGAGGATCTTTGTGGTGACAGAAAATGATAGGCATGCTTACACTTGGAAGGGCAAATTCATTTTCCCCCAACCAAGATCAAATGTATCCTATGGTCAACCTGGAGCTGGAACATCCCAGGCTCATGGTATGCAAAGAGACAGAACTAAAGATAGACCAGAAGTAAGTTTTGCCAATCCAGTGGGCAGAGAAAGAACGAGAACGGAGACGAATAGGGTAGAACCTGAGATGCTTAGAGCCCACAGGAACCAAAGAAATGTAGATGGATTCCCTCTGCCGAGGCCTAGAGAGCACACAAGAACTTTGAGACCCACCCAGCTAGTTAAGTCCATGAAGAATTACTTTGACGGCACAGGAGATCCCTATGATCATGTGGCGGAGTTCAAGCAAGTCTTGAGAGCTGAACAAGTTGAGGATCTATTCACGCAGTACAATGCCTTCGGTCTAACCCTAAGGAATACGGCACTTACATGGTTTCAGCCATTGGATGAGCGCCAGTTCAGGAGCATAGACCAACTCCTAGAAGCATTTATTATTGAGTTCTCCAAGAGTGGCATAAGACACAACACCTCCTCACTGATTCACAGCTTCAAGCAAACCCCTCAAGAGACTGTGAGACTTGCCGGAAGAAGATTTAGGCAATACCTTGAAAGATGTCCTGTTTCGGAGCTACCCACATCTGCCAAACAAGTAGCCTTATTCCTTGATGGATTGCTGAGTACGAAATTGAGATCCTATGTGTATCTGAAGGACCCTAGGACTATAGAAGAGTGTGTACGCATGTGCATTGACATTGAAGATAACCTAGGGGAAGAACTAGAGCTTTCCAAAATCTACAAAGATTCAGATAGTGCATCTAGTCACTCTTCCACGCAATCCACATCAATTGAGGAACTCGCAGAGAAAGTGGCCCAGAAATTAGGAGTAACTAGCAAACAAATTCCAAGGTTTGCTCCTGTGAAAAGGTGCTATACATGCGGTGGTGACCATATGGCGAACGTCTGTCCCATTATGGCTCAACCCCAAGTAAACCCTAGTAGCCAGTACTCCACCATAGAACGGAGATACACCAACCACACCGCACAAGATTGCCCATACAACAAGCAGGCGGTTAGGCAACCCTACCCTCAGCCCTACCAACAAGGCAGATACCAGAACCAGTACCCTCCACAACCATATGGCAGCCACAACAAAATTTCCAACCTCAATATCAAAACCAACAAAGGCCTCAGCCTGTGCTAACACAACAACCCCCAGCCCCAGCTAATGTGATTCCGGTAAAGTATACTGCTGCAGAAGAGAACCTGAATAGAGCTATAGTCCCTGTAACATCCTTGCTTTCTGAAAGTGACCCGAGTGACCATAGCTTTGACTCTACACATGTTGATAGCCCCCAGGCCTACTACATGCAGTCTCCTGAGCATGGTGAGTCCTATTATAGCGAAGAGACAAACGAACCTAGTTGGGAGTCAGATTACGCGAACGTCATGTATACAAACCCCAACCCTAGGCCTCAATCTAGGCAGGTAAGACCTCCATTCCCAAGAGGACCGTGCTACAGATGCCAAGGAGATCACCTCATTCGTGATTGTCCCTTGCCTCCACCTACACATCCCCAGTCAGTGACGATCCAAGGCTTCTGCCAAGATTGTGGAAAAGAGCATCTCTTACGAGATTGCCCAAAGAACCCCAGTAATATGCCAAAAATCACGCCCATCAATGTTATTGAGTTAGTGGTAGATTCCAGCGGAAGTGTTACTTCCACTGCACCAGTACAGGTAGTCACGAGAGCTCAAGCAGTGAAGCAAAACCAAGGGGTAGGCAAGGAAAAGAGCCCAGACACTAGCGATACTGAGAGCCAAAATAAAAAGAGAACAAGAGCTTGGAGAGATAGCCGCGAACGCATGAAAAGGCAATGGGCAAAGAAGATGAGTGAACTTGAGGAAAGTCTACGAGAAACCAAGGCTAGAATCATAGAGATCACATCTCAACCGCACTCTCACACATTCCCACCGCTACCATCCCCATCACCCTCCATCCCTTCACCCTCTAAGACAGCCCACGTAACCCACCCACCACCCCAAACAGGATCGGTATTAGCTGATCCCACTCCCGAAGACATAGACATGATGCTTAAAGCATATCAGGCCAGAATCCAAGAAGGGCCAAACGTCACAGAACATGACAAGTGCTATCCTAGAGCTGACCTAGAGATAGAAAGAACCAAACTGTGCGCGAAAATGGTCCCACTGGCTCAGACTATGTTTGAAGCCAGTCGCCTTTTCAATTACTCAGGCTCAGCCAAAACGCAATTACACTTGGATGGATTCCTAGAAAAGTTAGAGAGGATAATTGCAAGATCTGCCAAGGAAGAAAAAAATCAAGAGGGAGAGAAAGCAAGCAATAACATGAACCATCCCCCATCGGAAGTTTATGTGGCCAATTCCACTAAACCAGACAACTTCCCCTCCTTAGAAAGAAGAGAGAGGCTAATTGCACACTCAGAAAAGGAACCTACCCCTCAAAGAAAGGAAAGGGCGAGAGAACAGATAAGCAAGCCTCTTCAGGAAGCCCATGAGCCTCCTCAAGAAACTTATCTTCCCCCCCAAAAGGCAGATCAGCCTACCGCGAAAGCTCATGCACCTCCACAGGTTGCCTACATTCCTTCTCAGGGAGCGTATGAGCCTGTTCGGAAAAGTAATAGAATAAGTAACCCTCCCCAAGAAGCTTGTGCTCCAGCCATTTATGAGAGCAAGGAGAGAGCCAACGGAAGAATAAGCCCTCCTTCCCAGGTTGCTTATGCGCCTAATTCTACTGAGCCAGACACTTCTTCTTCTATGAATCGGTTTGCACCAGACTTCCTACGAGAGATTCAAGAAGACAAATGGGATAACGAAAGTGAAGTCGACCCTCCCTTTGAACTTGTGGATGATGCACACGACCAATTCCCACAAGACATCCCATCCATTTACGGGGAACAGGAGAGTACTCAGTCTCATGAGAGATGGGACTTCGAGTCTAATTCCATACAGGAGCTACCCCACTTCACAGGTCCATGGGAAGCAAAGTCCACATGTATGAGAGCACCCACAGTCATGGTAAGGAACGACGACTCAGTCATACCTAGGAACACAGAGGTAGTGAAGAACACTAACGTGCAGTGTAATCTCAAGTTAGAAGAGCTACTCAAGGTTAGACCTGAATTATGGAAACATGTAGCCAAACAAGTACCAGAGATAGCAAAATCTCATTCACGGGTAGGATCCCATAGGACAGTGCCAGAAATTCCCTTGGATAAGATAGGAGATATGTGTGAAGGTGAAGAAGGGAACACCTATCTTCCCATTACCTACCAAGAGTACACCACCAAGGCAATTTTAGACTCAGGTGTAGGAGTTGCAATTGCCACCACTTCCCTTTGGAAACGTTGGGGCAAGCCAGCGCTCAGACCAACGAGGATGAAATTGCAGATGGCCGATGGTCATATTGAGAAACCCTTAGGATTGCTAGAAGGAGTAACTCTCACCACTTGTGGTGTTGAGTTTGAGCATAGTTTTGCTATATGTGACTTTAGTAAAAATCATGCCTATGAGATGATTTTGGGAAGACCATTCATGCGACAGTTGCAAGTGGTACAGGATTGGGGAACCAATTCTTTATATCTTCAACACTTGGGTGTTACAACAAAAGTCAATCTCAAGAATTTTTCTCACAGAGATGTCCCTCCTATCCAATGGAATCCCATCCATAGAGCCAAAGATGACACAGAATCGGTGCATTCCATAGGGTCTGGATCCTCATGGATGCATGAAGACACCCACTTATGGATGTGCAAGGTAGCAGTAGAGGAAGAGAAGAGAGAGAAAGCCAGAGAGGTAGGTGCAAAAGAAACCCATAGATCAATCCAAGACCCAGCCTATGCACCTGTAGTTTTTCCAGACGAAGAATTTGAAGCTCACGGTTGGGCAGAAATCTTAGCAACAATGGACGTAGCCATCAACGAAGAACAATGGACACCTCACTGTGATGAGGATGGCTATGATATTTCAGTCTTCTCCATAGAGCCAATCATGGGAGAGGCAATTCTAGAAGAATGCGAACCTAGCCCTGATGCATTTGAGGATGCAAGTGACTCCGATCTAGAGTCAATCATCATGGACCCACCATTTGCATCAGATGAAGAATACTTCCATGAGGTAGAATTTCAAACCCAGAGGCATGGAGAGCTGACAAATGACGTAAGATTAGCAACACATGTGAGCCCGAAGGAAGAAGGGAAGAAACGAAAGAAGAGAGAAGCCTCACCAGAAGAGGAAGAATCTTTGTTTGAGGTCCCAGAAAATTTTAAGAAGTATGAGATAGATGACAGGAGAGTCATGATAAGAATGCCTAAACGAGAAGCACAATCAGGAGAGGCCTATGATAACAAAGAAACCACCAAGAAAATAGTAGTGGCCATAGAAGAAGGAGAGGAGAGATGCACGTATATAGGCCATGACCTGACAGAAGAAGAAGAGCATGAATTGATTGCCTTGCTAAGAGAATACAGAGATGTATTCGCTTGGAGTTACAAGGATTTAAAAGGGGTTGACCCGGACATATGCTCACACACTATTCCCATGACCTCAGATGCTAAACCCTCTAAGCAAAAGCCTTATACATATAACGATAATTACGCCGCTAAGATCAAAGAAGAGATAGATAGACTGGTTGAAGCTGGATTTATCTATGAAATTGAGCACACTGAATGGGTATCCCCCATCGTAGTGGTGCCCAAGAAGAATGGCAAACTGCGTGTGTGCATTAACTTGAAAAAGGTTAATGCAGCCACAATTCGAGATAACTATCCGCTTCCCATAACAGAACATCTCTTAGAAAGAGTGGCAGGCAAGGAAGTGTACAGCTTCCTTGATGGATTTTCGGGCTACAATCAAGTAGCCATAGCTCCAGAGGATCAGCATAAGACAGCCTTTGCCACAGAATGGGGCATTTTTGCTTTTAGAGTAATGCCATTTGGGCTTACCAATGCACCAGCCACCTTCCAGAGGCTGATGTGCCATGTGTTCAAGGAGTTCCTGAGGAAGAGTTTAGAAGTCTATGTTGATGATCTTTGTGCTCATTCCAATGTTAGACAAACCCATATTCCTGAACTCAGACAAATCTTTGACAAATGTAGAGACTATCAAGTCTGTCTGAACCCAGAAAAGTGTGTGTTTATGGTCAGGCAAGGCAAGATTCTAGGACACATAGTGTCAAAGAATGGCATATCTACAGACGAAGAAAAAGTGAGAGCCATAGCAGAGCTACCGAGGCCAAAGAATGTCAAGGAAGTACAAGCTTTCATGGGGCATTGTGGGTATTACCGACGTTTCATCCACATGTATGTTGTCATAGCAAAGCCCATGTACGGACTCTTGACTAACTTTGAGTGGACTGATGAATGTGAGAAGTCCTTCCAGGAGCTTAAACGAAGATTGTGTTCAGCACCAATCTTGACCACACCAGATTGGAATAAGCCATTCCATGTTCATGTGGATGCATCCAATTATGCTATTGGATGTGTGCTTGCACAACCTACTGGTGAAGGTAATATGGATCTTCCAATTGCCTATGCCAGTAGACAATTGAATGCGGCTGAACGGAATTACACCACTACAGAACGCGAAGGATTAGGCATGGTATATGCAGTCAAGAAATTTAGACACTATTTGCTTGCAAATAAGTTTAAATTTTTTACTGATCATCAGGCATTGTTATATCTTGTAAACAAGCCATGCAATACAGGAAGATTAGTAAGATGGTTTCTCTTGCTCATGGAATATGACTTTGAGGTTGTGGTAAGAAAGGGTAGGACTCACTTGGGAGCAGATCACCTCTCTAGGCTCACATCAGGAGAAGCCCCACAAGGAGTGTCAGATGACCTTCCTGATGCTTACTTGTTTAATTTGGAAGTGGTGCCGCAGTGGGCCAAGCCAATAGTACCAGTATTGACATACGGGCCTAATCATCCCGTGGTGAACACACGGAATCCAGAGATCGTAAAAGCCCAAAAGTACCATATCATGGCAGGTAGCATGTACAAGCACACAGATCAAGGGATCTTGGCTTGTTGCGTAGAAGAGGATGAGTACGCTAAATGGTTGCAATTAGCACATGTAGGTGCACTAGAGCAACACCATTCAAAGCGACGAACGTTACAGACTCTAAGGAGACTCGGAGTGCATTGGCCAACTATGGAAGCTGATGTCCAAAAGTTGTGCAAGGAATGCCCAATCTGTTGCACTAAACCACCAGTGGAACATGCCACTCTTTATCAAGTATCCATTGTGCCAGATTGGAGCGAACCACTAGTATCATTCCTGAGGACAAACACATTCCCTCCAGACATGACTCTGGCTAGGAAAAGGAGTTTAGAACAAGAAGCCTTGGATTACTCACTCATTGGTGATAATCTATACAAACGCGGTAAGGATGGTTACCTGAGACTGTGTGTCCATGAGAGTGAATATCTTAAGATCTTGGAAACTGCTCACCAAGGTGTAGCAGGAGGACACTTTGGACCAGATCGGGTAATCAAGGCAATATTATTTGCGGGCTTCTGGTGGCCTACACTTCACATGGATGCACATACCTATGTGAAACGGTGTGATGTCTGTCAAAGGACTCAGTATCCTATACGCAAAGATGAGATGCCACTGAAACCTATGATGAGTGGACGTGCATTCTCTAAGTGGGGAATAGACTTCGTAGGTCCTATTAATCCCCCAGCTAAAGGTTCTCATGCGGAATACATCATTGTGGCAACAGATTATCTCACCAAGTGGGTAGAGGTAAAGGCTACGACAAAGAACGATGCTCAAACAACTGCCAAATTCTTGTTTGAGAATGTATTCACGAAATACGGGCTACCTATAGAGCTTGTAAGTGATAGAGGCACTCATTTCTTGAACGAAGTGATTGAGAATCTACTCCAAGAATTCTTGGTAATACACAAAAAGTCTGCCCCGTATCACCCTCAAGCTAATGGACAAGCTGAGAGCACTAATAAAATCTTATGCAATGTACTGACAAAGTTAGTGAACACTAAATGCTCTGATTGGGACAAACAGCTACACCATGCTGTTTGGGCATACCGAGTTGCCTATAAAACGGTACTCCAAGCCACCCCCTTTCAGATGGTATTCGGCCAAAACGCTGTGCTACCCTTGGACTTCCTGATTCCTACATTGAGAGTAGCACAAGAGCACAAATGGACAGGTCATGAGCTCTCCTCTAGGATCTTTGACCTTGAACGATTAGGAGAAACAAGACTGAGAGCCGCTGCAGGGATATATGCAGCCAAGAAGAGACAGAAGGCATACTTTGATGCCCACGTGAAGGATAAAGGCTTGAAAGCAGGAGATCTAGTCTTAGTCTATACACTAAAACAACACGCGAGGAAGCTAGAAAAGAGAGGCTACGGACCTATGATCATCAATAGGATCTCCACGAGCGGAGCAGTACAACTAGCCACGTTAGAGGGTGATGTTCTCCCAAACTATATTAGTGGTTGCAGAGTCAAGTTGTATCAGGAACCCCTCACGGAGGAAATGCTCAGCCGACTCAACACTGCTAAGAAACGCAAAGAGGAAGAAAAGCGCATTCGAGAAGAGGCTCAAGCAGAGGCTTTAGAACGCATCAGAAGGATGAAGTTACGCAGACAAGGCCGAGACATGACTAGAACAGTTGACCATGCAGATCAAGGATATCCCATGGCCATGTGTGAAGTTGCAGGAACAAGCTCGAGGAGAATAATTGATAGACATCCTTTCATAACCATAGATATAGGACAAGGACAGAGTGCAAGGACCGTAAGAGCCTTGATTGACTCAGGTGCAGCCACTAGTGCTGTTAAATTGTCTTACTGCCAAGAATTACAATTGACTGTCAATCCTATGGAGGCATATCTCATAGGATTGGGAGGCGTGGAAACCCCTTGCATGGGCGAGGTGGAACTTCCCCTCTACATTCACGATGAGGCAATGACCGTTAAAGTACTAGTGTGTCAGGATGAGGATCTCACTGAACCTCTCGTCTTGGGTCAGGATTGGATCTATGACCAAGCAGTCAATCTAAACCTAAGAAGTGGACTTCTCCAGGTTTGGGTCAATCATAGTCGAGTTACAGTAGAATTAGACAATGGAGCACTCAAGGAACTAGGAAAGGCACAGACTCTTGGTCCTTCCAGGGGTACACATGAAGATGACCATGCTGTTCTTGTTCAAAACCCTGTGTTGCAGAGGAATGACATTTGCAAAAAAGGAGTCAGGGATGCAACGGATCTCCCTTCTTTTCCAAAGGCCAGAAGGAGGCAGCAACCAAAGGCGGATCACAAGCAGAAGAAGCAGAGTACTACCTATGTCCGAGATCAAAAATACCTGCGCAGCAGAATGTCCCCGAAAATAAACCAGGTGTGGGTGCGGAAAGGCGAACGACCGGGTGCACCACTGTCAACTACGCGGGCAAAGCCTCTTATTAGTAACCAGCAACACGACGCTAATAAGAAGTCTTTCAGAAATTCTTCTGCTAAAGTAAAATCTATTTGGGTGCCCAAGAAGTCGATGAAGGCAAGCCCACAATCTAGACAAATTTGGGTGCCTAAGGCTTGCTTGAGGGCACAAGTAGTTACGCCAAGGCCACAACCTATGCAGCATAACCCATCTACGAGTACAACCAGAATTCCCTCGTGCTCAACACTTAGGAACACACCAAGACCCATGAGCATGCATGTAATCAATTATAAGTGGGTCCCTAAAAGGCCCCATTCCCAAACCGCGACACCGACACAGCTCTCTAGAGTCTCTACGAAACCGAAAGCAAAGCCCATCCACTGTATTTGGCAGTCTAAGACCTGTAATAAGCCCCCCGACCCCGATTTGTAAATTCACCCACTTACTAACGGTGTTAGTCTCCTAGGAATACACAAACGTTAACTACACTCACTGTCTTTGTGCACTTACTAACCACTAACTCATCATCTGCCTCATGTTAATGTTGTAACGGGGACAGCAACGGATTTATTCTGTCCATTACGATGTTAACACATGCTTCTATATTCTCACAGAATCAGAAGGCAAGCAGTAAAATGGCAGAAGCGACAGGTTCGGGCTCACAAGTAGGGATACTTACTCCAGGAATTGATGTGGATAGCCTACCTGTGGACGTGCCCCCGACTGAACGACCAGTGGAAATGCAACACCTTCAGCAACTCCCGGTGCCAGATCCACCTACAGGAATCACGGAAAGAGTTCATGCCAATTCTCATTGGTTCAATGGCATGCCCGGTCCATTAGGTGAGGCCAAGTATATCTGGGAGTCTAAATGCGAGTATGACAGATCATGGGTGCGCTTCCAATTTTTCTCCAAAGAGTTCGAGACTTTACAGAACACCGAAGACCTCCAAACCATATGGCAACGAGCAGGATTGGCGGAATATTTTGAAGCCCCACTACCTAAACCCGATCTCCTCCGATGTTATTATTTGGTCTCCACATTACAAGCTCATGAAGATAAGGACTAACCCGGATCTCCCCTCATTGTTGGGCAACAACGAGTTGAAGAGGTTTGACTTACTGTGGAGCTGGTGAGTGATGCTTTAAATATGCATGGCACGCATGTACCCTCAGAAAAGGATGCTCTCGTTCCCACCAACATGAAGGACAGGAAACTAGTGAAGCTGAAAGACATGGCAGCACTCACCCCAAATGTGTCCATCCCTCTCCGAATGTGCATGCAACATTTCGCCTTCCCCGGTCAAGACCGATTCACGCAACCACACAAGAAGATCTGGTTTGCTCTCTACTTGGCGGAAGCAGGTGCGTTACCTATTAAGCTACCAGTGTGGATTATAGATCAGTTGTATGAAGCAAACAAACGGGCTTCTAGGAAATTAGTGGTGAACGGATGCTGTGCACTCACACGCATCTTTTACCGTTGCTTGGCATATGATGTCCCCATTGAGCGTGCCTTAACTTGGGCACAATTACAAATGTTTAAAAGGCTCAAGACATCCACACATCAGTCCAAGCGCATGAGGGGCGCGATCCCGTGTGTCCAGACAAGGGAAGTCCTGACTACTCCTGAGGCATCACCATTAAGAGAGGGCACTGTACCTCCCTTTACCATTAGGATACCCAGGTCGGAATCTGACACTACGACACAACCTACCCCATCGGCTCCTCCTGTTACACCTGAATTCGAATTTGCTGCCACTGGAGAGGCTGAAGGATTGGACCCCCAGGATTTCGAAGCATTCCTACAAAGCACACAATTCTCTGATGTGGAGTTTTATTCAGAGGCAGAGGAGCAGGGCACATCCTCACGAAGAAGAAGAAAGTCTACAGACGGTAGACATGTCCATTGGAGTGACGCTCAGCAAAGCCAACAACACGGACACCCGGAAGAAGAAGAAGCATATGAAGAAGAGACCACTGAAGCCCCAGCATATACAGCAGAACTCCGAAGGCTGTATCAGATTATGGAAAGAGTGCAATCGCAGCAGTTACTCACTGAATAGAGCAGCAGAGTACTTATGACTCAGTTGTTGGAAGAAGCGGGAATTGACTCAGAGTACAGGGAAGGTCTCTTATTGATGGCAGAAACATATGGAGTTGTAGAAGCTGTGCGCACTGCCATTCAGAGGCCTTCAGTTCAATATGACCCACGAAGGTTCCAGACACGACCTCGCTCAGGTAAAAATATCCAAATTCCCGTTACAGTTGAAGAAGAGCCAACTACTACACCAACCTCCCAAACAGCTAGTCAACAGCACCCCGCCACCCATGAGGAGTCCACCGAACCACTACCACCTACTCCCCCACCATCACCTCCTAGAACAGAGACAGTGGAAATCCCATCGACCACTCAACCCACTGACCCAACCTTCATCTTTCGTACTCCCATCTCTAGTGCCACCCTATTCTCTACCACTGATAACCCGATCTTTGACGCAAACCCCATCACCACACAACCCACTGAAACCCTTCCCGAGCCTGCCCTAGGACAACCATCCCCAATGCCTTCAGCCACGGGCCACCCTGACCCCAGATCCACATTCATGGGCTTCCCTACTACCACGCAACCCTTTCCACCCTTCTCAAATTTACAACCCCAACCCCCGATATCCCTTTCTCCATTTCTACAATCCCTCCAGGACATTTTTGCTAGAGCTTTTCAACCAGGCTCTCAACCATTCCCTGCCTCTTCAGCTCCCCACCCCACTTCACATCTATTCACCACTTCCACACACACACCACCTACCATACCAATGTATATGGCAGGCCCCACACTAACACCCACTCCTGAAGGTATGGACATTTCACCGCCCAAGGCACCTCCACCCACGGTTTCACCTCCTCCCATTCCCCCTCCACCAATTTCACCCACACACACAACTTTCGTAGACACATCATTCACGGTCTCCCTTCCCCAATTCCCTTCCCATGCATCTTCCACGGTACACACCCCACACTCATCTATAGGAAATGCATTGGACACCATGTTGGCTTGTATATCAAATTTAAGAACAGATTACATTCAGCTCCAGCAACAAAACGAACGCCTGCAAGCGCACTCAGCGACACTACAGCACCGCCTTGCAGCACTAGAAGAGGAGAACACTCGCCTCCACACACAGTTCCACACCCTCCAAGAAGCCCACAATATATTGGAGGTACAGCTACAGAACGTAGATCAGGAAGCAGTGCAGGTGGTAGAAGGTCACCTACGGACACAGCTGGAACGCAACTCAAAACTTCAGCGAAATATGGCACTACTTAAACGCCATCTTGCGGCGGCTCAGGAAGAGAACAGACGTCTGCAAATACAAAATCAAGAGAACCTGGAGGCAGCTATTGAGAGCACACCGGGGGCACCCATCAGCCCATCCAAGTTTCAAGCAGTGACCCCCGATAATATCAAGATTATATTGGAAGATTATGCCATGCTGCTCGAAGCACATGATAAGCTATCGGAGGAGCTAGGACAACTGAAGCAGGAACACCAACAAGGACCAACAGCTGCCCCTCCAACCACCCCCTCTGCGGCTTCGCTTCTCTCAGACGCAGAGGCCATAAAAGATCTCCAGAAACAGGTAACTGAACTACAAACACGCCTACTACAATATGAGAGACCATCTTCCCCTCCGGAGGCTCCCACGGACGAAGAAGTTGTGCAAATTCCTGTGGAACAAACGTTTGATGAAGAATAGGATCCGCAACCATTCCCAGGAGGCCAACAAACAGAGGAAGCGCAGGACACGTTCGAGGCACCACGGCCGCCATGGTTACGACAAGTGGAGGAAATCGGGAGTTCGCACGAAGAGCGCACCGTAGTGCAAAATCAGGCCATGAGGGTCATAGAGGAGACTGTGTTACAATCAGCTTACTTTAAGAACCTGTCATCGAGACGCCTGATTCTCTCATCAGAACTCCAATACAGGCCGTATTATATTATCTTGGCTGATTATAATGCAGAAATACAAAGAGTCACGGGTCAGATTCCTACTTTTGCGACCCAATTTCAACCCGAAGACCTTCCTCCAGAAGTGCAAAAAGGCAAGATTCGTCAACCAACATGGAGGCAGAAACTTTTAGAGACCTATCCGGAAATGCTACGCACATGGAACAACGCGCCGTTGCACCTCCTGTACAACCCATGCTACGGTCCAGTCCCCCGCCGCAGGTCGTGGAAGGCATTTAATATCAAGGTACAGAACAATGCGCAATGCAAGGAATGGCTGAACTACCCGTACATCGCGCCACCACAAGGACCACCATCGGTAGCATATATGATGGGGACCATTCGCCACTGGATGCCGCGCTTGAAGCCCATGCAAGATGTAGCAGCGCAAATGATGCTTAAAATCTTAGATATGATGCAAGTAGTGCTGAAGACCTTTAGAAATGCAGCCGCACCACAGGTACGCCTTCCGGGGTTTAGCAATGGAAATTACGACTTGGTGTATGACATGAGTACCACCCCCAGTATTCGTGTGGCTTACGCTTGGCATGCACGTATCAAGTACCTCCCCGCCTGCTACAAACAGACCTTCGAAGAGATGTTCAGATCAGGTTTCTGGGAGTATCACTCGGAGGTTTTCGCACCCAAGCCAACACATCTGCTTCAACTGTTTGCTTGTGAACAAGCAATGTATTCAGAGTATTACACCACCCCGCAACCAGAGACCCCCGGTGCAATAAATTGGGAGGCATTGGAAGCCGATCTAGCAAGAGGCTTAAGGATAGGAGAACATGAACTGGCCACCAATGTCATCCAATATTACATCGACCACCCGCGAGAACAAAGGTCTGTCAGGGGCGACAGACGCTAGGAAGGGGGGAGTGTTGGCATACAAAGCAACAAAGGAGTCATGCACAATACGGCAACAAGGCCAGATCATTTTTCCCATAGATTATGTACAACTCAAGTGATTTTAATCACTACACAAACATTGTAGACCCCGTTTTTGGTAGATTAGACTCCATTTTGTGCAAGCCGAGGAGTCCTCGAGCTTGAGGAGTATTAGAAGTACCCTCGTACCAATTTTCATAATTTTTAGACTTCGTTTGAGCCCTCAAATAAGCCCTGGAACCTAATTTTTAACTAGGCCGGACACTAGGTCTGGACAGGGACAAAGCTAGTCAAAAACTATAAAAAGAGCTAGAGAGCTCATTTTTGAGGTTAGATTGTAATTGAAACGAACCTGTAAGAGCTTTTGAAAGTACTCTAAAGAACTCCATTGATTCTCTCTCTTTGTCTTGCCGTGTGTGCGCGTGTGTGTGTATGTGTGTGCATGCTTGTGTGCTTCTCACTCACGCACTTGTGCCGCCACTTGCTCGAGGTCTTCATACCATCCTCACGTCTTCCCGGATTGACATTAAAGGAGGTGCTACTCATCACTGAGCTACAGACACAATCCCCGGAATCCAAAATGGTTCACGCGCATGGAGAGAGGAAATAGAACATGGGAATATGGCGACGCCCATATGATGGGAAAGCATGGAGGATGAGGTGACTAAAAGAAAGTGCGATTACTTATGAAGAAAGAGCTTGGGGCGACCACCATTTGCTTCCATGGCTCACTTGGGCGAGCCTCCTCCTACTCTTCTCTTAATGGCCTTGGGCGACCCTCTACTCCTTTTGGGCTAATTGGGCGACCCCCACCTTGGGCGACCCCCACCTTGGGCGACCCTCTCCTCCTAATGACAAATTGGGCGACCATCCAGGGGCACTTACTACAAGGCAAGGCGACCACCATGAGTTCTCATGGAAATTGGGGCGACCACCTTTTTTCTCCCAACCCTCTCCAAAGGCGATCACTCGCCTCGTACATGCACATGGGCGACTACCGACTTAGTATGGGCTCCACCATGAGCAACTTGGGCGGCAAATGACGGGCGGAGCATATTTTGTTAATGATGTGTCAGAATGAAAAATAATGCAGGGAATATTGCCACTTGGCTTTGGCGGTGTTAGAAGCTAAAATTTGGGGCCTCATTGAAGTTGGCTACCAGATCCAAAATTAATCCTCTCCTCCACCTCTTGACCACCACTTTGGCGCGTGCGGCACTTAAGGTTGGAATTTGGCAAGGCCACCCTTGGCCACTCTGGAGTCTATATAAACAGATGTTTGGCACTCATTTTGGCATTCATTGGGAGAGTAATCTGAATCAGGAGGACTATTGCGTATCATCACTACCATCATTTGTTGATGCTAGTTGAGGCTATTTTCTTGGTCTACTCTCTGCACTCTGTTGCTACAGGCACACTGTTGGAGGTCACTCTGTGATGAGTATACAGAGTGTGGGCCTCCCAGTGGAGTTGATGATTAGTATTACAGGGTGATTGAGTGGCTTGGATCTAGCCATTGGCATGCATCGGTGAATTTCTTCAGGATCAAGTCATCATCTTTATTGTATTCACTTGTTGGTCTCACTCTTGTATTGTTGCTAGTTAGTTTTGGAATGGCATGCTAGCCCACTGTTACATCCTTTTGTATTATTTTAGCTCTCTATAATCATTTTCAAAGTTACGAAGTGATTTCCTCTCTCAAGAGCACTTGTCATTGATCCTTTCTCTATAACTGTACATTTTCACTTCTATTGGTTCCTCTGTTATCAGTGAAGGTACCTGCACACAAGAATGTCACAGGGTATACTTCCCTAAGGAGAACCCCCCTTGAGTAGACGGAGTACTGGAAATGTATACAAATTGATATTGTTGAAAGTGGATACCCCGGTACCTCCTCTACAGTATGTGTGTGCATGTGTGTGATATATGTATACATGTGTTAGTATGCATATGTGTATATATGCATCGACATTTATGTAAAATATTCATGTATTCATGTAATATATGCAAGTTTTTATAATTGTGTATGCATGTATAAGTATACATTTGTGCATGTAGGCATGTATATGTGATTTGTACATGTATATATGTATATGTGTCTATGTGTAAATGTGTACACACACACACACACACACATATATATAAATATATATATATATATATATATATATATATATATATATATATATATATATATATATATATATATATATATATATATATATATATATATATATATATATGTATATGTGTGTGTGTGTGCATGTAGGCATGTATATGTGATGTGTACATGTATATATGTATATGTGTCTATGTGTAAATGTATACATGTATATGTATATGTATATATATATATATATATATATATATATATATATATGTATCTACATGATGTGCATATATCTTTATATATATTATGATCCTTGTTGATTCGAGTAGCTATATATATAGGCATCAGGTTGGGAGGAGAGACATCTCTCTAGTAGGGCATCGGAGGAATAGATGCAATGTGTACATATACTTCAATCATATGGCTAAAAGGTTGAATTAGAGTTTTTAAATTAGGGATTTTAAAACCCTAATATCAAAATTAGTGTCTTCAAATTAGGATTTTTGAAATAGGATTTATTTATTTATTTATTTATTTATAGATATATGGTTATAGATATAACCATATATATATATACATATGGTTATATCAGTGTGCATGCATGTGTGTATGTATGTGTTTCTGTATGTGCATATGCATGTGTATGTATGTGTATCTATATGTGTGTATGCATATGTTGTGTGTGTGTGTATATGCATGTAAATATGATTATATGAGTCTATGTGTGTGTACATATGATTATGCATGTGTATGTGTATGTGTATGTGTCTATGTGTATATTATTATATGTGTGTAACATCATGCATGTGTATGTGTGTGTAAAAATGTGTGTATGTGTGTGTATGTATAGATGTGCATGTATGTGTATATGTGTGTAAATGTGCATGTATGATGTATGTGTGTGTATGCGTGTATTTGTACATGTAGTCTCACTCTTTTCTCTCTATCTCTCTCTCACATACATACATACATACATAAACACACATACTCATATCCACATATATATACATAAAAGCAATGCATGCCATGCATTATCGCGATGATGAGCCATAAGTGTCCGCATCTCTTTTAGACAACATGTATGTGACCATTGTGTCCCAAACTCTATCTCAAGTGAACTAAGTACATATTTTTTATCCCTCTCATCATGCTCACTACAAAAATAAAAAAAATCATGTAAATAAAACATAAGATATTTATTTCAATTTATATGTAAAATTTATACTTACTTCCACGGTAAGTGGACAAGGTGCAGGTAAGAGTCGCATAATGCCTGCATTCTTCTCTTGAACTCCAATCCATTCCCTATGTACACAATGTTCCCCTTTGGCTCTATATCGCACTCTAGCCCTAAGGTGCCTATGCATGTCCTCATAGGCAACTCTACTCTGCTATCATGATCTGGAAGTGCTATAGGTGTTGTGAAAATAGATAGATAAAAATAAAAAAAAAGTGTTATAATATCATTAAAAAGGTTTATGAAAAAAAAACATACCTATGAGTAGATAGCTTTCTTCTTGCATGTGGAGTCGTAGAAGAGTCTTCCTCTGATCGCTGGGTAAGCATCTAGATCATATAATCCAGCTCATCATCAGGCATCTCTGAGTACTCATGCATGATGACCCCTAGAGTATCAGACGGAACTTTTGCTCTCATAAGACTTTTTATGAGAGTGAGTTTCACCTTTCTCTCTCTACTAGGATCCATAATACCTAACATATAAAACAAAATGGGTTAGAAATCAATATATATATGTGTACATATTTATGTGTGTATATGTGTATGGTGTATATGTGAGTGTGTATATGCATGTAAACATGTATGTATGCATATGCATGTGCATTATGTATGCAAATGTATGCATGTGTGTGTATGTGTGTGTATGCATGTAAGTATGTATATATGTATGTATGCATATGCATTATGTATGCATATTTATGCATGCATGTGTATGTGTGTGTGTATGTGTCTCTATGTGTGTGTATGTCTCTATGTGTCTGTCTATGCATATATATGTGTGTATGTGTCCATGTGTGTGTATGTGTGTGTGTCTATGTGTGTGTGTGTGTCTATGTGTATATACATGTGTATCTGTATATATGTGTCTATGCATTTGTATGTATGTGTGTAAATGTGTGTGGACGTGTGTATCTGTCTGTGTAAGTGTGTAAGTGTGTATGTGTCTATGTGTGTATGTGTGTGTATATGTGTGTGTCTATGTGTGTATATATGTGTGTATCTATATATATATGTCTATATGCATGTGTATGTGTGTGTATAAATGTGTGTGGATGTGTGTATGTGTGTGTGTAAGTCTGTATGTGTCTATGTGTGTGTGTTGGTTTATATATGTGTGTGTGTATATCTATGTGTGTAAGTTTATATGTGTGTATGTGTGTGTGTCTATGTGTGTAAGTGTGTGTGTGTCTATGTGTGTATGTCTGTGTGTATGCATGTGTAAGTGTTTCGGTGTATGTGTGTGTGTCTATGTGTGTGTATAAAACTGTGTGTATATATGTGTAAGTGTTTCTGTGTATGTGTGTGTGTCTATGTGTGTGTATAAAACTGTGTGTAAGTTTATATGTGTGTATGTGTGTGTGTCTATGTGTGTAAGTGTGTGTGTGTCTATGTGTGTATGTCTGTGTGTATGCATGTGTCAGTGTTTCTCTGTATGTGTGTGTGTCTATGTGTGTGTATAAAACTGTGTGTATATATGTGTATATGTGTGTATGTGTCCATGTGTGTGTATGTGTCTATGTGTGTATGTGTATGCATCTAAGCATATATCTATGCATATGCATGTGCATTATGTATGCATATGTATGCATGTGTGTGTATGTGTGTGTATATGTTTGTATGTCTGTGTATGCATGTAAGTATGTATGTATGCATATGTGTGTGTATATGTGTGTATGTCTATGTATGCATGTAAGTATGTATGTATGCATATGCATATGCATTATGTACGCATATGTATGCATATGCATGCATGTATGTGTATGTGTGTGTATGTCTCTTTATGTGTGTGTGTATGTGTGTGTGTCGCTCTCTACGTGTGTGTGTGTCTATGTGTGTATATGTATCCGTGTGTATTTGTCTATGCATGTAAGCATGTATTTATGCATATGCATATGCATTATGTATGCATATGTATGCATGTGTGTGGATGTGTGTGTATGTGTATGTATGTCTCTCTACATGTGTATGTGTGTATGCATATGTATGCACGTGTGTGTATGTGTGTGTATGCATGTAATTATGTATCTATGCATATGCATATGCATTATGTGTTTATGTGTCTATATGTGGATGTGTGTGTGTGTTTCTATGTGTGTATGTGTGTGTATGCATGTGTATGTGTGTGTAAATCTGTGTGTATATGTGTGTGTATGTGTCTATGTGTATGTATGTGCCTATGTGTGTGTATGTGTATGCATGTGCATTATGTATGCATATGTATGCATATGTGTGTGTATGTGTGTGTATGTGTCTATGTGTGTGTATGTGTATGCATGTATCTATGCATATGCATGTGCATTATGTATGTATATGTATGCATATGTGTGTGTATGCATGTAAGTATGTATGTATGCATATGTATATGCATTATGTATGCATATGTATGCATGTATGTGTATGTGTGTGTATGTCTCTCTATGTGTGTGTGTACGCATATATGTGTGTGTATGTGTGTATGTGTGTATGTGTGTGTGTATGTGTATGTCTGTGTCTATGTGTGTATGTGTATGTGTGTATGCGTGTGTATGTGTGTGTATGCATGTAAGCATGTATGTATGCATATGCACGTGCATTATGTATGCATATGCATGTATGTGTGTATGTGTGTGTATCTATATATATGTGTTTGTATGCATGTGTATGTGTGTGTGTAAATGTGTGTGGATTTGTGTGTGTGTAAGTGTGTGTGTCTATGTGTGTGTGTATATATTTTTGTTTATGTGTATGTGTGTGTGTGTGTGTCTATGTGTGTATGTGTGTGTGTGTCTATGTATGTATATACATGTGTATCTATATATATGTGTTGGTGTGCATGTGTATGTGTGTGTGTAAAGGTGTATGGATGTGTGTGTGTAAGTGTGTATGTGTCTATGAGTGTGTATGTGTTTATGTGTGTGTATGTGTCTATGTGTGTGTATGTGTCTATTTGTGTATGTGTATGCATGTATGTATGCATATGAATGTGCATTATGTATGCATGTGTGTGTGTATGTGTGTATGCATTATGTATGCATATGTGTGTGTATGCATTAAGTATGTGTATGTATGCATGTGCATTATGTATGCATATGTGTGTGTATGCATATGCATTATGTATGCATATGTGTGTGCATGTATGCATTATGTATGCATAAGTATGTGTATGTATGCATATGCATTATGTATGCATATGCATTATGTATGCATATGTATGCAGGTATGTGTATGTGTGTGTATGTCTCTCTATGTGTGTGTATGCATATATGTGTGTGTATGTGTGTATGCATGTGTATGTGTGTGTATGCATCATTATGTATGTATGTGTCTATGTGTGTATGTGTGTGTATATGTGTGTGTCTATGTGTATGTGTGTGCATCTATGAGTGTGTATGTGTGTGTATGTGTCTATGTGTGTGTATGTGTCTATGTGTGTGCATGTGTCTATGTGTGTATGTGTACGCATGTATGTATGCATATGTGTGTATGTGTGTGTATGCATTATGTATGCATATGTGTGTGTATGCATTATGTATGTGTATGTATGAATGTGCATTATGTATTCATATGTATGTGTATGTATGAATGTGCATTATGTATTCATATGTATGTGTATGCATGTAAGTATGTATGTATGCATAAGCATATGCATTATGTATGCATATGTATGCATGTATGTGTATGTGTGTGTATGTCTCTCTCTATGTGTGTGTGTGTGTATGAATATACGTGTTTGTATGTGTGTATGTGTGTATGTGTGTGTATGTGTGTGTGTATGTGTGTATGCATGTGTATGTGTGTGTATGCTTCATTATGTGTGTATGTGTCTATGTGTGTGTATATATGTGTGTGTATGTGTGTGTGTGTATGTGTGTGTGTGTGTCTATGAGTGTGTATGTGTTTATGTGTGTGTATGTGTCTATGTGTGTATGTGTGTATGTGTCTATGTGTGTATGTGTATGCATGTATGTATGCATTTGTGTGTGTATGTGTGTGTATGCATTATGTATGCATATGTGTGTGTATGCATTATGTATGTGTATGTGTGCATGTGCATTATGTATGCATATGTGTGTGTATGCACTATGTATGTGTATGTATGCATGTGCATTATGTATGCATATGTGTGTGTATGCATGTAAGTATGTATGTATGCATATGCATATGCATTATGTATGCATATGCATATGCATTATGTATGCATATGCATATGCATTATGTATGCATATGCATCATGTATGCATATGCATTATGTATGCGTATGCATATGCATTATGTATGCATATGCATTATGTATGCATATGCATTATGTATGCATATGCATATGCATTATGTATGCATATATGTGTATGTGTGTGCATGTCTCTCTATGTGTGCATGTATGCATATATGTGTGTGTATTTGTGTATGTGTGTGTGTATTTGTGTGTGCATGTGTGTGTGTATGTGTGTGTGTATGTGTGTATGCATGTGTATGTGCATGTATGCATCATTATGTGTGTATGTGTGTATGTGTGTATGTGTGTATGTGTGTGTATATGTGTGTGTGTATGTGTGTGTGTCTATGTGTATGTGTGTGTGTCTATGAGTGTGTATGTGTTTATGTGTGTGTATGTGTCTATGTGTGTGTATGTGTCTATGTCTGTATGTGTATGCATGTATATATGCATATGTGTGTATGTGTGTGTATGCATTATTTATGCATCATGTCTGCATATGTGTGTGTATGCATTATGATTGTGTATGTGTGCATGTGCATTATGTATGCATATGTGTGTGTATCCATATATGTGTGTGTGCATGTATGTGTGTGTGTGTATGCATGTATATGTGTGTATGCATCATTAGGTGTGTGTATATGTGTGTGTATGTGTGTGTGTCTATGTGTATGTGTGTGTGTCTATGTGTGTATATGTGTGCGTGTATGCATATGTATGTGTGTGCATAGCCAAGGATTGAGCCCCCACCCCCAGCTCAAGAGGCGAAGAGCCAATCCAACTAAACTGAGCCACACTCTTCTTTTGAGAGAACATAAAAAATGGATATTAATATAGAAGAGTTACAAACTGTGTTAGGGGCAAACCCTCACCAAATACAGATAAGCACTCTACCTTTTTTTTAAGACAATAACAAGATTAGATTAATGATGGTATGTGTATGTATACAGAGGGCAGGATCCCACACAAGGGTCTGAGCTTACAATAAATAATCAACAAATACTATTGGAGCAAGGGACATACATCTGGGCAGGATACAAGTGAGAGAGATACAAAGGTTCCTGATACACAAGCTCATGTACAGGAGAAAATCATGTGAAATATGGAATTAGAGTACAACGTAAGTAATGAATCTCTCTAGTGGTCTGGGGAGGTGTTATATAGATGTTTAGACATATGAAAATCCTCAAGACGGGCTATCTTGATAGCAAGAAGACACCTCACTACAATGTCTTTGAACCCTCTCTAGCTCTTGAATTTCTGCAACATGTATCTGGCAACATCAGCAAGGTGAACAGGCCTGTGGGAAGTGCATTGAAGAAGCCTCTCCTATAGCATCTTTTTGTGTAGTAGCAATACCTGAATACAAGCAAGAGATAAGTTAGTGATATCCATTATAGCAGAGTCCTAAATGACCCCACCATTGATAGTTGTTAAGGAATCACTCACAAATTTGACATACAAACAGACATAAAAGAAAAAGAAAAGAGGCGGAATCTTCAGAAAATCAAAAGCGTCAGTTGTACAGCGTGCGGAATCAGTCCGTTAACTAGAATTAAGAATTGTATGAGTAACACAGCAATAAACCGCGGTGGGTGCAATAATGCGTGCATAACAAAAAATTAAAAATTGAGAGCGGGAAGAGCGCAGAAAAAAGTGTATATAAACACTAAGGATTGAAGGACTCGAGGGCTGCTGAGAAAGAGAAGGAGAGGATTACGAGAGATCGCGTATGAGTGAAGAGAGAGTGAGAAGTTCTCAGAAGACGCCATAGCTCGCGTATGTACAGATGAATAACAGAAGCCTGGAATGTCAGGTATTCATCTGAGAGGGATGGTAATAAGAAACTACTCAGTGTAGGAGTGTTTCTATAGCTTGAGCAAGAAGAGGCCAAGCTTGTTTGTACACATCTTCTCTAATAGAAAACACATGTTCATGTGGAAGTTTGCGCACTCTGTTTGCATGTGATGAATCTGAGTTTTTCGTGTTACAGTAGAAGGTTTGTTAACCATTAACAGTTACAGTTCGTTACTAAACGTGTCTCTCGGTACTCTCTAAGTAAACGAATGTCTCCGTCAAAGATATCTCAGTAAACGCATTTTCGGTCAGTTATAGTTTTCTCAGAAAGCGAACTTTTCCGGTAGAACAACGAAGTATATCTCGTAGTAGAATTCGAAGCTTTGTATGAGAGATAGCTCATCTTGTAGCTAGACGTCTCTACTTTAAGCTGATCACAGTTTCCGGCGGAATGGATATGTACACATAGTACAAAGTCTAACCGGAAAGTGCCACTTCAGAACTGTGAAGTTTTCCTTAAGAAGTTCACTCAGTGAAGGAAGTTCACGTATCACTTCCTTACTTCACATAACTCATTTAAAGTAATCACGAGCAGAATCAAAGTTCATTCTGGTGATATTCCGGTAAATTTTTGGTGAAGTCCCAGTGACACTCCGATGAAGTTCCGGTGGAATTCAAGTCGTAGTTTAACACAGTTAAGCGACAGTAATCCTGCTAAGCTACTATTGATTACAGAGGTGCTCTATATCACTTTAGCTTAGCTCTCTATTCGGCGGCGCGGTGTCGGCGCGGAAGCGACGGTCGGTGGATCAGGGCGACCGCCAAAAGTTACGGCACACACCGGGTGTTTGGAGCAAACTCAGGCATTATGCTTATAATAGAGAATTTGATTAGCTTCAGAGATATAAGTTTTGAATCAATGTTTATCCACAATTTTGAGGATTGCAAGAAATTTGATCATAATTTCAACAACTTTAAAAAATCCAAGAACAAGGAATAGTGTTAACAAACGACAAAACTCTTGAAGGTTTCTTTCTTAATCGATTAAGGTTTCTTTCTTGTACTATATAGAACAAAGTCTTAGTTATGGACTATGTAGAGCACTTCTTAATATGAAACATTTTTGTGTTTTATAATATCAAAGTATTGTTTTTCATAAGCGCGATATACGTGAATAGAATTCGGCAGCTTCTCAAGGTCAATTTTAATTTGTATCTTTAATGTCTGCATCACCTAATAGTACATGCACCGAAATAAGACTTAAAGTATGTATATACTTTGAAGTTCCCAAACAAGTTTGTTCACGAATGTGAAATTCAGACAAAAGAGATTGTATGCTCCTCAAAACCGGACATTTCACCGCAGAACGTGAATACTTCAAAAAAAATAAGTGCACTGTTCCTTGCGACCAGAGTAGAAAGCTCACTCAATCGTTGATGCAGAGGTAAATAAAATCTATCGACGTTTAGAGAATTCGTGAAATATCAGCCTTGAAGCGTTAACTTTGCCATCCGTAGTATATCTTAGTTCATAATGGCAGACATAAAAAACTCTAAACAGAGCTAGGCACTAATGAGATTTCAGGGTTCAGATTCATCAATTCAAAGCAATCTTCTGCTAACAAAGTTGTGTCCTCTGGTTTTTCAATTTTAAAATTCAAATTATGGTATATGCAGACGCATGATCCTATTAGTTATATCTTTTCTACATGAAATTAATTCGCAAAACTTCGCACAGACAAAACCTATAATGACTTGCATTTATCCTGGTAAGACATCCTCCCATAGTTGTATACTAGATTAAACAAAGAAAGAGAGATCTTCAATCACCATTGACTTTCAAAAGCGAAGATGATGGTACAGCGTACAGAGTGTCAAAGTTAATAGGAATTTGACATTTAATAATCTGTAATTTCACCAGAAGGATGCTTGATTTAATTAAAAACAGAGACAAGTATTTTTATCTGCAAATTCACAATAATACCTTGTTATCTCATGGTCTAGCTCGCCTGGTTTGAACAGTAATTTCGAATTGATTTATGAACGTCAGCGCCATCAGAGGAGCTTCCCAGAAGCATCAAATATTATAAAGAATATTTCCTCTCTCTAATAAGCAAAATATTTCGTCTGCCCCCACTATTGATTCGAAAACTTTGCACAATTGCTATTTTTCTTTCATCCTAATGATGGACGAGAACTCTGTTGCGTGTCAACAGAAGCGAAGTAGGAACTTCAAATCATTTTGATACGTGAGTTGTTCTCCTCTCAGAATTCTGTCTACAAGCATTTGCTTCTGTCGACTACCACCATGTTTGCCATATGCTTCATCGCACAGTCCATATCATCAGTATGTTTCTCCAAGTGAGTATCAATCAATTGAAGAGCCGTTGAGCATCAGAATTATCAAGGAAAATCTCTATCAGATGTTTGTGCAGTTATTATTGGATGAATTAGAGGTTTGTTAAAGAAGTGTGGATTGTGTCGGATCCAAAGCGTTAGCGCAGTTAGACATTTGTTGATCCTAAAAAACTAAACACTTTCGGAAGGATTAACATAGATTTTCTCTCCTTGCCATAGCGGATCAGACTGACCTCCATCTTCTATTTCCGTTTCTCCCGGTTTCCTGATGACTTGCTCACAGAGAGAAGCGAGAGGAAGTCTGCACCTTCTACTCCCCAGTGATGCACCTTTCCACCGTCCTTTGAGCACGTTGACGAACGTTAGATAAAGAATTTGTCAGCGCAGTCGCCTTTTGATTTTGTAAGATATATTGCTCTGTTGGGTGATTTTCCACCCCATTCGCCAGCTCTCGTCTTCGTGTGCATCTCCAACAGATGGTTGGAACAATTCTCTCCACTATCAGAATCAAACAGATATCACGCCAGCCTTTAGATCTTCTTGGAGAAGTCATCAACTACTAATCAAATGTCAGAACAATTCTTCTTTCTTCCAGATCTTCTCCATGTTGTCTCTCCAATATTGGATGCTGCAGAATTGCGTTATCATCGAGCCAACATCCTCCTGTGCCTCATAGCTAGCCGTCCGATAAGTTGAGTGTCGATGCCTTTCCATAAAAAATCACCCTCCTTTTCTCCACGCGTTCCTCCTTCTTTTGCGTTCAAAGTTTCTCCTTTTCCTTCTTTTGATAACGACCCATTATTTTATTCAGATCACTATATTAATAGCTTGTGGCTTCTGTTTCTAAACTTTCAAAAACATCGGATCAAAAGATACTTTTGCAAGCACTTTGTGTGTCACTAGAGATGTCCATAGCTTTATCAACAAGCATCCGCTTTAATACTTGTTTCCTATCACACTTAGTTTTATTGTCATCTTTGGGTCCAAGAACCTTTTGATAGAGTTCCATAAAAGCCTAAGGCCTGGTTGCTCTCCTCATACAAATCACTTAGCCGATGTAAGTAATGTCTTCTTCATGATTTGAGTGGGGATAGAGAAATCTCTCTGACATTCACCCCCACCAAACCTGTGCTTCCTCCGGATGCACCAAATAACCTGAGAATAAACCTGTTTTCTGCTTCATGATAAAAGTCAATTTCATAGCATAATATGTGCATGGGTTTTAAAATCAAAGTGCCTTATGCATGGCTGCGTAATTAGCCCTATTTATATGCACACTTTGAAAATGCATGTATAAAATTAATGGTGCAATCAATAAAGAAAACTAGCTTCTGATGACGAGGTTGGTGCACTCGCTCTCATACATAGCAATGTGATTATACATTCATCCTTACAGTCACTCGTATGTGCATGGGTATAGATCAGATTGTGCCGAGATGCATGGTCATGTAGTGTGACCCTAATACATGCATACTTTATGTGCATTTTAAAAATTATGGTGCATAAGAGATAAGAGCTTTTGATGAAGAGGGTATCTATTTCCTGTACTTAGAATTTTCTCACAAATTTCATAATACCTGTTACAATTGATATTGGTGCAAATGAACGTGCACCTAAGGGCAAAACTCAATATGTGTTCATACATAATTTAATCCATACTTGAAATGCACGCTTAAATAAATGGTGCAAAATTGGAAGTAAAAGGTTTTCATATTCTACTCTTGAAGAAAATCTTGGTTATCCATAAATTCCCATTCTTCATCTTGAACCTGAAAAATATCTTGAAAACAAACTCGTGAAAAACATAAGTATTAGCATATTTAAACCAAATTTTTCAATTCAAACTTCTAGATGGTTCATCTGTAAAACTCCCAAAGTAACATTAAGTTAAATTTTGTAGCTTCCATCAATTTGTCTTTTCTTGCTTGACCTACATTAAACCACTCACAAACTTGATTAGAAAAACCATATTTGATTCATTAATGAAATTCATAATTTTTCTTTTATAAAGAAAGAAAGTAAAACAAATCCATATAAATACCTTTTTGATAAGGAAGTAGGTTATAACTCCCATGCTTGTATCTTTTGATGAGGGAGAGATACAACTCCTCGGCTCGTATCTTTTGATGAGGGAGAGATACAACTCCTCGGCTCGTATCTTTTGATGAGGGAGAGATACAACTCCCGTTCATGTGTGTTTTTGATTTTTAGGGAGAACACTTACTAAACTCCCGGATTTATGAGGTATTGGTGACCTTTGCATATTTTGTTCAATTTGTTTAATAATTTCATCAATCATCTTCTTTTGTTCTTTGTTTATACTCTTCTCTTTATCAAGTTCTTTTGGTTTATTCTGACTAGTTTCTTGATTCTTAATGTGCTCTTTATCAAGTTCTTTAGGTTTTCTCTGACTAGTTTCTTGATTCTTAATCTCATACCCCAATTTAGTTTTCCATTTATTCACTTTATCTTGATCAAATAATGCATCATTCTCTAAAAGCTCTAGATCACATGTGATATAATAGTTATCATCTTTCTTCGTCATTAATATTACTTGCTCATCTTTTTGCTCATTCGTATCTATAAGTTTTTGGGTTTCCCAAGATTTTGATTCATCAACTGTTTGCTCTTGATTATGGATTGATCTCTTAATTTCTTGATTAACAATTTTATCATCCATATGTTTCTTTGGTCGCCATTGATATGTTTGTGTCATTCTTAATTTTCTTGGTTTTGATTTTGTTTGTTCAAAAAGTTTTTTCATTCCCCCTCGACTTAAGTTTAAGCATAAAGGGACATGAGTATGGACATCACATATTTTCTTCCCAAGTTGACAAACTATTTGATGTTTGCATGCATGTTCAAAGGCAATACAATTATCATAGGTATGACCGATTTGGTCACACCAAAAACATCGAATAATGCGTTTTCGCATCTTATTTGATTTTTTTGGTATTATCCTAGGAATAGGTTTTGTAAGATCACATGAAGGTGTTTGATCAAGCATATATGTAGACAAATTATGGACTCTTACTTCATGTTCTTGATTAAGTTTCAATCCTTGCATTTGTTTAGATAATATTTCATACTTCTGGTTTATTTCTTGAATCTCAACATTCATTTTCTCTTTCCAAGTGTTAAGACTATTTGATAATACTGGTAGACTCTCTACCATAGCATTGATTGAATCATTTAGAGTCAAAATCACTCTAAATGTCTTTTGTAGAGCTTCATTGGCCTTGTTTTCCCTTTCTATGAATTTATCTTCCCATTTTCTCAAATGTTGATCTATCAATGCGTTCACATATGCTTCATCAATAACAATACTCGTTGAATTATGCTCTTGTAAATTAATTTCAAAAGATTCTTTACATTGATGTATATTTTTCATGTTTGTACGCTGCTTTTTGCCCATAACTCACACTTGAATATCAAAGAAGCACCACATAAACGAAAAACAAGCTATGAGGTTATACATACATCAAACATACATAACTTGGCATTAATTTGAGAAAAAAGTCCAGAAACATGTACCTGAGCTGCAAGGCCGTTTGTTCACGTCGGGTTCACCAATGTCGGCGCGGAAGCGACGGTCGGTGGATCAGGGCGACCGCCAAAAGTTACGGCACACACCGGGTGTTTGGAGCAAACTCAGGCATTATGCTTATAATAGAGAATTTGATTAGCTTCAGAGATATAAGTTTTGAATCAATGTTTATCCACAATTTCGAGGATTGCGAGAAATTTGATCATAATTTCAACAACTTTAAAAAATCCAAGAACAAGGAGTAGTGTTAACAAACGACAAAACTCTTGTAGGTTTCTTTCTTAATCGATTAAGGTTTCTTTCTTGTACTATATAGAACAAAGTCTTAGTTATGGACTATGTAGAGCACTTCTTAATATGAAACATTTTTGTGTTTTATAATATCAAAGTATTGTTTTTCATAAGCGCGATATACGTGAATAGAATTCGGCAGCTTCTCAAGGTCAATTTTAATTTGTATCTTTAATGTCTGCATCACATAATAGTACATGCACCGAAATAAGACTTAAAGTATGTATATACTTTGAAGTTCCCAAACAAGTTTGTTCACGAATGTGAAATTCAGACAAAAGAGATTGTATGCTCCTCAAAACCGGACATTTCACCGCAGAACGTGAATACTTCAAAAAAAATAAGTGCACTGTTCCTTGCGACCAGAGTAGAAAGCTCACTCAATCGTTGATGCAGAGGTAAATAAAATCTATCGACATTTAGAGAATTCGTGAAATATCAGCCTTGAAGCGTTAACTTTGCCATCCGTAGTATATCTTAGTTCATAACGGCAGACATAAAAAACTCTAAACAGAGCTAGGCACTAATGAGATTTCAAGGTTCAGATTCATCAATTCAAAGCAATCTTCTGCTAACAAAGTTGTGTCCTCTGGTTTTTCAATTTTAAAATTCAAATTATGGTATATGCAGACGCATGATCCTATTAGTTATATCTTTTCTACATGAAATTAATTCGCAAAACTTCGCACAGACAAAACCTATAATGACTTGCATTTATCCTGGTAAGACATCCTCCCATAGTTGTATACTAGATTAAACAAAGAAAGAGAGATCTTCAATCACCATTGACTTTCAAAAGCGAAGATGATGGTACAGCATACAGAGTGTCAAAGTTAATAGGAATTTGACATTTAATAATCTGTAATTTCACCAGAAGGATGCTTGATTTAATTAAAAACAGAGACAAGTATTTTTATCTGCAAATTCACAATAATAACTTGTTATCTCATGGTCTAGCTCGCCTGGTTTGAACAGTAATTTCGAATTGATTTATGAACGTCAGCGCCATCAGAGGAGCTTCCCAGAAGCATCAAATATTATAAAGAATATTTCCTCTCTCTAATAAGCAAAATATTTCGTCTGCCCCCACTATTGATTCGAAAACTTTGTACAATTGCTATTTTTCTTTCATCCTAATAATGGACGAGAACTCTGTTGCGCGTCAACAGAAGCGAAGTAGGAACTTCAAATCATTTTGATACGTGAGTTGTTCTCCTCTCAGAATTCTGTCTACAAGCATCCACTTCTGTCGACTACCACCATGTTTGCCATATGCTTCATCGCACAGTCCATATCATTAGTATGTTTCTCCAAGTGAGTATCAATCAATTGAAGAGCCGTTGAGCATCAGAATTATCAAGGAAAATCTCTATCAGATGTTTGTGCAGTTATTATTGGATGAATTAGAGGTTTGTTAAAGAAGTGTGGATTGTGTCGGATCCAAAGCGTTAGCGCAGTTAGACATTTGTTGATCCTAAAAAACTAAACACTTTCGGAAGGATTAACATAGATTTTCTCTCCTTGCCATAGCGGATCAGACTGACCTCCATCTTCTATTTCCGTTTCTCCCGGTTTCCTGATGACCTGCTCACAGAGAGAAGCGAGAGGAAGTCTGCGCCTTCTATTCCCCAGTGATGCACCTTTCCACCCTCCTTTGAGCACGTTGACGAAGGTTAGATAAAGAATTTGTCAGCGCAGTCGCCTTTTGATTTTGTAAGATATATTGCTCTGTTGGGTGATTTTCCACCCATTCGCCAGCTCTCGTCTTCGTGTGCATCTCCAACAGATGGTTGGAGCAATTCTCTCCACTATCAGAATCAAACAGATATCACGCCAGCCTTTAGATCTTCTTGGAGAAGTCGTCAACTACTAATCAGATGTCAGAACAATTCTTCTTTCTTCCAGATCTTCTCCATGTTGTCTCTCCAGTATTGGATGCTGCAGAATTTCGTTATCATCGAGCCAACATCCTCCTGTGCCTCATAGCTAGCCGTCCGATAAGTCGAGTGTCGATGCCTTTCCATAAAAAATCACCCTCCTTTTCTCCACGCGTTCCTCCTTCTTTTGCATTCGAAGTTTCTCCTTTTCCTTCTTTTGATAACGACCCATTATTTTATTCAGATCACTATATTAATAGCTTGTGGCTTCCGTTTCTAAACTTTCAAAAACATCGGATCAAAAGATACTTTTGCAAGCACTTTTTGTGTCACTAGAGATGTCCATAGCTTTATCAACAAGCATCCGCTTTAATACTTGTTTCCTATCACACTTAGTTTTATTGTCATCTTTGGGTCCAAGAACCTTTTGATAGAGTTCCATAAAAGCCTAAGGCCTGGTTGCTCTCCTCATACAAATCACTTAGCCACTGTAAGTAATGTCTTCTTCATGATTTGAGTGGGGAGAGAGAAATCTCTCCGACAGCGGCAATTTCTGCAGGCCTGTTAAGGTTCAACCCTTGCCGTGACGACCATTATCAGCGATATCAGAACGGAAGATAATGGCCAACAAGTGGTATCAGAGCAAGCTAGTCCCACGAGCGGCATCAGAGCCAAAAGACTCTCAAAGGCAACCTAAAGCAAGCAAGAAGATCATGGCAGATCATGTCCAAATTGATAAGCTGGACAGAGATAATTATCCCACGTGGGTAATGCGAATGGAAGCCTTACTTATGAGTAAGGAATTAATGATGTATGTGACCGGAGAAGAAAAGAAGCCGACCTTCGAAGATGATAGCCAACCAGAAAAAGAAGAGTTAGAAGCTTTGAAGCTGTGGCAGAAGAAAGATGCAACGGCAAGAGCCTACATTTACAACACTGTTTCAGATCATCTACTACCGCACATAAGAGGTCCAGAGAAAGCGGAGGACATATGGAGCACATTGGAAGACCACTTCCAAAATACTATGAAAGCTAGAAAGGCTATCTTATGGTCTGAGTTCATAACGTTCAAAAAGATGCCGAGTCAAAGCATTAGTGACTACGTCACTAAAATGAAGGATCTAGCAGATAGTCTTGGATCCATAAAAGAAGATGTCGAAAATCACAGATTGATAGCACAACTGTTAACAGGGTTGAGAGGAGATGAAAGGTGGAAACCTTTCGTACTCTCAACTGAACTTTCTTTAAATCACTTTGTACCAGATTTAAATCAGTTGCTTGGTTTGATGCTCACATATGAGCAAGATCTGAAAGGAGATGGAGATAAAGGACAAAGCTCTGCAATGTACATGAAGAACAAGAAGAAAGAGAAAGGTAAGTCAAAAGATGAAGAAGAGTCAAGTGCTCAGGCTTATTATGCTAGAGGTAAAGGCACCGGCAAAGCAAGAGGCTTTGGAAGAGGAAGAAGTAGTCAGAATACCAACAAGAAAGCTTGCTGGATTTGTGGACTAAATAATCATCTGGCGCATGACTGTTGGCACAACCAACGGGGATCAAATCAAAATCAGAACAGTAATAGCAGAGGCAGAAGCGGAAGACATCAAGGTAACTTCAAAAAGGGTAGACAGAATCAAAGAGGTGGCTATGGTAGAGGTGGAACAAGAAGTTGGGGACAGGGCCAATCCTACAACACCACCTACAACAACTACGCAAATGACACACAGAATGGAAATCATACATCATTAATGATGAATTCAATCAGCACATCTGATAACAAAGATCTAAAGGTATTTTACATTGACTCTAGATGTTCTAATCACTTGTCAAGAAACATAGAACTGATGTCAAAACTGGAAAAAGGAAGTTCGAGTCACACTGTTCAAACAGGTGACAATACAAGACATAGCGTACATTCAATTGGAAAGGTGAAATGTAAAAGTGGAGCAGATTTGCTAACCAATGTTTTGTATGTTCCAACAATACCGAAAAATCTGATTAGTGTGGGACAGATAGTTGAGAAAGATTTTCAAGTCAGATTTACAAACAAAGGAGTATTTGTAGAAGATCCCGAGAATGGATATAATCAGATCGTCTCTCGTAAGAAAGAAGGAAGACTCTTTACTTAAAGAGTACAAGGGAACATTGGCCAAGCGTTTCTCACATATGATGAAAAGGTGATTACAGAACTTGATCTCTGGCACAAGAGATTAGGTCATTTCAATGAAAAAGGAATCAAAGCTATGATAGCAAATCAGTCTGTACTGGGATTACGGAACGTACAGAACCAACATATGAATCACAAATGCGAGGCTTGTCAGATGGGAAAAGCCCACAGGTTACCTTTCCAGAAGAAAGGAGTCAAACATGATGGTGTGCTAGAACTCCTACATACAGATGTATGGGGACCAAGAAAAGAAGGATCAATCAGCGGATCAAGGTATTATGTCCTTTTCATTGATGATGCAACAAGATGGATAACTCTTTATGTTTTGAAAGAGAAATCAGAAGTGTTTGGAGCCTTCAGACATTTTCATGCATATGCTGAAAGACTCACAGGTCGAAAGCTTAAAAGACTGAGGTCTGATGGAGGGGGAGAATACTTCTCTCGAGAGTTCAATGATTACCTTTGGAATGCAGGTAAGAGAAATAACCTGCAGGTATACACCACAACAAAACGGTGTAGCAGAAAGAAGGAACCGAACTCTAGTCGAGTTTGCACGAGCTATGCTGAAAGAAAAGAATTGTCCAGATTATCTTTGGGCTGAAGCCGTAAATACAGTTACATACGAGGTAAACAGATTACCATGTACAGCGTTAGAAGGAATGACCCCTTATGAAGCCTGGTGGGGAAAGAAGCCAACACTTGATCATTGTAAAGTGTTTGGATCAGTCGCTTACGCTTATATACCATCTCAACTGAGACATAAGCTTGAACCAAAAGCAGAGAAATATGTGTTCGTTGGATATGATGAAAAGCAGATGGGTTACAGGTTATGGAGTCCTCTAACCAAACAATTTATTGTTTCCAGAGATGTAACATTTGATGAACAGAAAAGCTGGTATGCAGATCAGAGTCATACAGCTGAAGAATTTGAAGAAGAGATAAAAAGAGAGGAGAAAGGTAAATCAATCGTACAGGTGAATAAAGATGAAGATTATATGCTGGCAAGTACGTTCAGGACCGGATCAGGTATGAGAAACGAAGATGAAGAAGTGTATTCAGATACACACGAAGAATACGAGCTAAGGAGGTCAAACAGAGTAAGAAGACAACCTGAAAGGTACTCATATGATACATCTTATATAACTCAGAAAGATTATGCGTATATGGTCAAAGATGATGATGAACCTCAGAGTTATGATGAAGTGAAGGGCAAGAAGCGATAGGAAGAAGCAATGGAAGAAGAATTCAGCGCACTATAAGAGAACAAGACATGGGAACTTGTTCCCAAACCAAATGGTAAGAAAGTAATCGGAAATAAATGGGTTTTTAAAGTTAAGAAACTTGCAGATGGAAGGATAGCCAGACATAAAGCGAGACTGGTTATCAAGGGCTATGCTCAGACGCATGGCATAGACTATGACGAGACGTTTAGTCCGGTGGCAAAGATGTCAACCATAAGGACAGTGATTGCTATAGCAGCATCAAAAGGATGGAAGCTAAGTCAATTAGATATAAAGAATGCATTCCTGAATGGATATATATCAGACGAAGTCTACATGGAATAACCAAAAGGTTTCGTAAATTCCAGATACCCAGAACATGTGTGCAGACTAAGAAATGCACTTTATGGACTGAAGCAAGCTCCAAGAGCTTGGAACTATAGACTTGTGAAGTATCTCAATGAACTTGGATACCAAAGTTCGAAGGCAGATGCAAGTCTACTCATCAAAAGAATAGAAGAAGGAATGATCTACATTTGCATTTATGTAGACGACATAATAATTACAGGTACCTCAGAAGCAGGAATCACAGAGGTGAAGAAACTGCTCGAAAAGGAATTCAAAATCAGTGACCTGGGAAGGTTATCATACTTTCTAGGTATGGAAATCACATATACTGATCATGGTGTATATGTTACGCAAAAAGGGTATCTCCTAAACTTACTAAAGAAGTTTAATATGGAGAATTGCAGAGAAGCTTCAACACCGCTTGAAGTAAATCATAAACTCAGTAAATATGATGGAACAGAGTTCAAAGATATGAAGAAGTATCAGTCGTTAGTAGGAAGCTTAATTTCGCTATGCTAACACGACCGGATCTCAGCTATCCAGTGGGAGTTCTTTCACAGTTTATGCATTGTCCGACAGATCAACATTGGGTTGCAGGACAAAGAGTTATTAGATATATAAAAAGAACTGTAAAGGAAGGATTATATTATCCTTTTACATCAGATATAAAGCTGAGAGCATTCAGTGACTCAGATTGGGCAAGAAGTCAAGATGACAGAAGATCGACACATGGGTATATGATATACCTAGGGGATAAGCTAGTGAGTTGGTGCTCAAAGAAACAGCATACACTAGCTTTATCGTCAACAGAAGCCGAATACAAAGGACTAGTAGAAGCGGCGAAAGAAGTAATATGGATGCAGACCTTGCTCAAAAGCATGGGTATTGATCAAGGTATACCAATTATACATGGAGACAATATGAGCTCTCTATATCTTGCAGCGAATTCGGTGTTTCACGCAAGAACAAAGCACATAGAAATTAGTATCACTTCCTGAGGGAAAAGGTAATGGAGAAGGAGATAGAAATAGTCTACACTCCTACGAAAGATCAGATAGTAGATATCTTGACGAAAAGCTTGGATGGAACAAAGACAAGCAGATTCAAGGAAATGGCAGGTATAAAAGAAAGAAAGATATATGAAAGACCAGAAGAGGTCAAATTAGTGATTGAGGGGGAGCTGTTGAGGAATCACTCACAAATTTGACATACAGACAAGCATAAAAGAAAAAGAAAAGAGGTGAAATCTTCAGAAAATCAAAAGAGTCAATTGTACAGCGTGCGAAATCACTCCGTTAACCAGAATTAAGAATTGTACGAGTAACAGAGCAATAAACCGCGGTGGGCGCAATAATGCGCGCATAACGAAAAATTAAAAATTGAGAGCGGGAAGAGTGCAGAAAAAAGTGTATATAAACACCAAGGATTGAAGGACTCGAGGGCTGCTGAGAAAGAGAAGGAGAGGATTACAAGAGATCGCGTATGAGTGAAGAGAGAGTGAGAAGTTCTCAGAAGACGCCATAGATCACGTATGTACAGATGAATAACATAAACCTGGAATGTCAGGTATTCATCTGAGAGGGATGGTAATAAGAAACTACTCAGTGTAGGAATGTTTCTACAGCTTGAGCAAGAAGAGGCCAAGCTTGTTTGTACACATCTTCTCTAATAGAAAACACATGTTCATGTGGAGGTTTGCACACTCTGTTTGCATGTGATGAATCTGAGTTTTTCATGTTACAGTAGAAGGTTTGTTAACCATTAACAGTTACAGTTCGTTACTAAACGTGTCTCTCGGTACTCTCTAAGTAAACGAATGTCTCGGTCAAAGATATCTTAGTAAACGCATTTTCATTCCGGTGATATTCCGGTAAATTTTCGGTGAAGTCCCAGTGACAGTCTGGTGAAGTTCCGATGGAATTCAAGTACCACACTAAACTGAGCCAATCTAACTAAACTGAGCCACACTCTTCTTTTGAGAGAACAGAAAAAATGGATATTAATATAGAAGAGTTACAAACTGTGTTAGGGGCAAACCCTCACCAAATACAGATAAGCACTCTACCTTTTTTTTAAGACAATAGGAAGATTAGATTAATGATGGTATGTGTATGTATACAGAGGGCAGGATCCCACACAAGGGTCTGAGATTACAATAAATAATCAACAAATACTATTGGAGCAAGGGACATACATCTGGGCAGGATACAAGTAAGAGAGATACAAAGGTTCCTGATACACAAGCTCATGTACAGGAGAAAATCATGTCAAATATGGAATTAGTGTACAACGTAAGTAATGAATCTCTCTAGTGGTTGGGGAAGGTGTTATATAGATGTTTAGACAGTTGAAAATCCTCAGGACGGGCTATCTTGATAGCAAGAAGACACCTCACTACAATGTCTTTGAACCCTCTCTAGCTCTTGAATTTCTGCAACATGTATCTGGCAACATCAGCAAGGTGAACAGGCCTGTTGGAAGTGCATTGAAGAAGCCTCTCCTATAGCACCTTTTTGTGTAGTAGCAATACCTGAATACAAGCAAGAGATAAGTTAGTGATATCCATTATAGCAGAGTCCTAAATGACCCCACCATTGATAGTTGTTGAGGAATCACTCACAAATTTGACATACAGACAGACATGAAAGAAAAAGAAAAGAGGCGGAATCTTCAGAAAATCAAAAGCGTCAGTTGTACAGCTTGCGGAATCAGTCCGTTAACTAGAATTAAGAATTGTACGAGTAATAGAGCAATAAACCGCAGTGGGCGCAATAATGCGCGCATAACAAAAAATTAAAAATTGAGAGCGGGAAGAGCGCAAAAAAAAGTGTATATAAACACCAAGGATTGAAGGACTCGAGGGCTGCTGAGAAAGAGAAGGAGAGGATTACGAGAGATCGCGTATGAGTGAAGAGAGAGTGAGAAGTTATCAGAAGATGCCATAGATCGCGTATGTACAAATGAATAACAGAAACCTGGAATGTCAGGTATTCATCTGAGAGGGATGGTAATAAGAAACTACTCAGTGTAGGAGTGTTTCTATAGCTTGAGCAAGAAGAGGCCAAGCTTGTTTGTACACATATTCTCTAATAGAAAACACATGTTCATGTGGAAGTTTGCGCACTCTGTTCGCATGTGATGAATTTGAGTTTTTCGTGTTACAGTAGAAGGTTTGTTAACCATTAATAGTAAATGTTCGTTACTAAACGTGTCTCTTGGTACTCTCTAAGTAAACGAATGTCTCGGTCAAAGATATCTCAGTAAACGCATTTTCGGTCAGTTATAGTTTTCTCAAAAAGCGAACTTTTCCTGTAGAACTACGCAGTATATCTCGCAGTAGAATTCGAAGCTTTGTGTGAGAGATAGCTCATCTTGTAGCTAGACGTCTCTACTTTAAGCTGATCACAGTTTCCGGTGGAATAGATATGTACACATAGTACAAAGTCTAACCGGAAAGTACCACTTCAGAACTGTGAAGTTTTCCTTAAGAAGTTCATTCAGTGAAGGAAGTTCACGTATCACTTCCTTACTTCACATAACTCATTTGAAGTAATCACGAGTAGAATCAAAGTTCATTCTGGTGATATTCTGGTAAATTTTCGGTGAAGTCCCAGTGACAGTCCGGTGAAGTTCCGGTGGAATTCAAGTCGCAGTTTAACACAGTTAAGCGATAGTAATCCTGCTAAGCTACTGTTGATTACAGAGGTGCTCTATATCACTTTAGCTTAGCTCTCTATTCGACGACGCGACAATTTCCGGAGGCCTGACAAGGTTCAAGCCTTGCAGTGACGACCATTATCAGCGATATCACAACGGAAGATAATGGTCAACAGGTGGTATCAGAGGAGGCTAGTCCCACGAGCGGCATCAGAGCCAAAAGACTCTCAAAGGCAACCTAAAGCAAGCAAGAAGATCATGGCAGATCATGTCCAAATTGATAAGCTGGACAGAGATAATTATCCCGCGTGGGTAATGCGAATGGAAGCCTTACTTATGAGTAATGACTTAATGATGTATGTGACCGGAGAAGAAAAGAAGCCGACCTTCGAAGATGATAGCCAACCGGAAAAAGAAGAGTTAGAAGCTTTGAAGCTATGGCAGAAGAAAGATGCAACGGCAAGAGCCTACATTTACAACACTGTTTCAGATCATCTACTACTGCACATTAGAGGTCTGGAGAAAGCGGAGGACATATGGAGCACATTGGAAGACCACTTCCAAAATACTACGAAAGCTAGAAAGGCTAGCTTATGGTCCCAGTTCATAACGTTCAAAAAGAAGCCGAGTCAAAGCATTAGTGACTACGTCACTAAAATGAAGGATCTAGCAGATAGTCTTGGATCCATAAAAGAAGATGTCGAAAATCACAGATTGATAGCACAACTGTTAACAGGGTTGAGAGGAGATGAAAGGTGGAAACCTTTCGTACTCTCAACTGAACTTTCTTTAAATCACTTTGTAGCAGATTTTAATCAATTGTTTGGTTTGATGCTCACATATGAGCAAGATCTGAAAGGAGATGGCGATAAAGGACAAAGCTCTGCAATGTACATGAAGAACAAGAAGAAAGATAAAGGTAAGTCAAAAGATGAAGAGGAGTCAAGCGCTCAGGCTTATTATGCTAGAGGTAAAGGCACCGGCAAAGCAAGAGGCTTTGGAAGAGGAAGAAGTAGTCAGAATACCAACAAGAAAGCTTGCTGGATTTGTGGACTAAATAATAATCTGGCGCATGACTGTTGGCACAACCAACAGGGATCAAATCAAAATAAGAATAGTAATAGCAGAGGCAAAAGCGGAAGATATCAAGGCAACTTCAAAAAGCGTAGACAGAATCAAAGAGGAGGCTATGGTAGAGGTGGAACAAGAAGTTGGGGACAGGGCCAATCCTACAACACCACCTACAACAACTACGCAAATGACACACAGAATGGAAATCATACATCATTGATGATGAATTCAATCAGCACATCTGATAACAAAGATCTAAAGGTATTTTACATTGACTCTGGATGTTCTAATCACTTGTCAAGAAACATAGAACTGATGTCAGAACTGGAAAAAGGAAGTTCGAGTCACACTGTTCAAACAGGTGACAATACAAGACATAGCGTACATTCAATTGGAAAGGTGAAATATAAAAGTGGAGTAGATTTGCTAACCAATGTTTTGTATGTTCCAACAATACCGAAAAATCTGATTAGTGTGGGACAGATAGTCGAGAAAGGTTTTCAGGTCAGATTTACAAACAAAGGAGTATTTGTAGAAGATCCCCAGAATGGATATAATCAGATCGTCTCAGGTAAGAAAGAAGGAAGACTCTTTACTTTAAGAGTACAAGGGAACATTGGCCAAGCGTTGCTCACATATGATGAAAAGGTGATTACAGAACTTGATCTCTGGCACAAGAGATTAGGTCATTTCAATGAAAAAGGAATCAAAGCTATGATAGCAAATCAGTCTGTACTGGGATTACCGAACGTACAGAACCAACATATGATTCACAAATGCGAAGCTTGTCAGATGGGAAAAGCCCACAGGTTACCTTTCCAGAAGAAAGGATTCAAACATGATGGTGTGCTAGAACTCATACATACAGATGTATGGGGACCAAGAAAAGAAGGATCAATCAGCGGATCAAGGTGTTATGTCCTTTTCATTGATGATGCAACAAGATGGATAACTCTTTATGTTTTGAAAGAGAAATCAGAAGTGTTTGGAGCCTTCAGACATTTTCATGCATATGCTGAAAGACTCACAGGTCAAAAGCTTAAAAGACTGAGGTCTGATGGAGGGGGAGAATACTTCTCCCGAGAGTTCAATGATTACCTTTGGAATGAAGGTATCAAGAGAGAAATAACCTGCAGGTATACACCACAACAAAACCGTGTAGCAGAAAGAAGGAACCGAACTCTAGTCGAGTTTGCACGAGCTATGTTGAAAGAAAAGAATTGTCCAGAATATCTTTCGGCTGAAGCCGTAAATACAGCTACATACTTGGTAAACAGATTACCATGTACAGCGTTAGAAGGAATGACCCCTTATGAAGCCTGGTGGGTAAAGTGTTTGGATCAGTCGCTTATGCTTATATACCGTCTCAACTGAGACATAAGCTTGAACCAAAAGCAGAGAAATATGTGTTCGTTGGATATGATGAAAAGCAGATGGGTTACAGGTTATGGAGTCCTCTAACCAAACAATTTACTGTTTCCAGAGATGTAACATTTGATGAACAGAAAAGCTGGTATGCAGATCAGAGTCATGGAGCTGAAGAATTTGAAGAAGAGATAAAAAGAAAGGAGAAAGGTAAATCAATCGTACAGGTGAATAAAGATGAAGATTATATGCAGGCAAGTACGTCTAGGACCGGATCAGGTATGAGAAACGAAGATGAAGAAGTGTATTCAGATACACACGAAGAATACGAGCTAAGGAGGTCAAACACAGTAAGAAGACAACATGAAAGGTACTCATATGATACATCTTAGATCACTCAGAAAGATTATGCATATATGGTCAAAGATGATGATGAACCTCAGAGTTATGATGAAGCAAAGGGCAATAAGCGATGGGAAGAAGCAATGGAAGAAGAATTCAGTGCACTAGAAGAGAACAAGACATGGGAACTTGTTCCGAAACCAAATTGTAAGAAAGTAATCGGAAATAAATGGGTTTTCAAAGTTAAGAAACTTGCAGATGGAAGGATAGCCAGACATAAAGCGAGACTGGTTATCAAGGGCTATGCTCAGACGCATGGCATAGACTATGACTAGATGTTTAGTCCGGTGGCAAAGATGTCAACCATAAGGATAGTGATTGCTATAGCATCATCAAAAGGATGGAAGCTAAGTCAATTAGATATAAAGAATGCATTCGTGAATGGATATATATCAGACGAAGTCTACATGGAACAACCAAAAGGTTCCCTAAATTCGAGATACCTAGAACATGTGTGCAGACTAAGAAAAGCACTTTATGAACTTGAGCAAGCTCCAAGAGGTTGGAACTACAGACTTGTGAAGTATCTCAATGAACTTGGATACCAAAGTTCGAAGGCAGATGCAAGTCTACTCATCAAAAGAATAGAAGAAGGAATGATCTACATTTGCATTTATGTAGACGACATAATAAATACAGGTACCTCAGAAGCAGGAATCACAGAGGTGAAGAAACTGCTCGAAAAGGAATTCAAAATCAGTTACCTGGGAAAGTTATCATACTTTCTAGGTATGGAAATCACATATACAGATCATGGTGTATATGTTATGCAAAAAGGGTATCTCCTAAACTTACTGAAGAAGTTTAATATGGAGAATTGCAGAGAAGCTTCAACACCGCTTGAAGTAAATCATAAACTCAGTAAATATGATGGAACAGAGTTCAAAGATATGAAGAAGTATTAGTCGTTAGTAGGAAGCTTAATTTACGCTACGCTAACACGACCGGATCTCAGCTATCCAGTGGGAGTTCTTTCACAGTTTATGCATTGTCCGACAGATCAACATTGGGTTGCAGGACAAAGAGTTATTAGATTTATAAAAAGAACTGTAAAGGAAGGATTATATTATCCTTTTACATCAGATATAAAGCTGAGAGCATTCAGTGACTCAGACTGGGCAAGAAGTCAAGATGACAGAAGATCGACACATGGGTATATGATATACCTAGGGGATAAGCTAGTGAGTTGGTGCTCAAAGAAACAGCATACACTAGCTTTATCGTCAATAGAAGTCGAATACAAAGGACTAGTAGAAGCGGCGAAAGAAGTAATATGGATGCAGACCTTGCTCAAAAGCATGGGTATTGATCAAGGTATACCAATTATTCATGGAGACAATATGAGCTCTCTATATCTTGCAGCGAATCCGGTGTTTCACGCAAGAACAAAGCACATAGAAATTCAGTATCACTTCCTGAGGGAAAAGGTAATGGAGAAGGAGATAGAAATAGTCTACACTCCTACGAAAGATCAGATAGCAGATATCTTGACGAAAAGCTTGGATGGAACAAAGACAAGCAGATTCAAAGAAATGGCAGGTATAAAAGAAAGAAAGATATATGAAAGACCAGAAGAGATCAAATTAGTGATTGAGGGGGAGCTGTTGAGGATCACTCACAAATTTAACATACAGACAGACATAGAAAATGAAAAGAGGCGGAATCTTCAGAAAATCAAAAGCGTCAATTGTACGTCGTGCGAAATCAGTCCGTTAACCAGAATTAAGAATTGTACGAGTAACAAAGCAATAAACCGCGGTGGGCGCAATAATGCGCGCATAACGAAAAATTAAAAATTGAGAGCGGGAAGAGTGCAGAAAAAAGTGTATATAAACACCAAGGATTGAAGGACTCGAAGGCTTCTGAGAAAGAGAAGGAGAGGATTACAAGAGATCGTGTATGATTGAAGAGAGAGTGAGAAGTTCTCAGAAGACGCGATAGATCGCGTATGTACAGATGAATAACAGAAACCTGGAATGTCAGGTATTCATCTGAGAGGGATGGTAATAAGAAACTACTCAGTGTAGGAATGTTTCTACAGCTTGAGCAAGAAGAGGCCAAGCTTGTTTGTACACATCTTCTCTAATAGAAAACACATGTTCATGTGGAGGTTTGCACACTCTGTTCGCATGTGATGAATTTGAGTTTTTCGTGTTACAGTAGAAGGTTTGTTAACCATTAACAGTTACAGTTCGTTACTAAACGTGTCTCTCGGTACTCTCTAAGTAAACGAATGTCTCGGTCAAAGATATCTCAGTAAACGCATTTTTGGTCAGTTATAGTTTTCTCAGAAAGCGAACTTTTCCGGTAGAACAACGAAGTATATCTCGCAGTAGAATTCGAAGCTTTGTATGAGAGATAGCTCATCTTGTAGCTAGACGTCTCTACTTTAAGCTGATCACAGTTTCCGGTGGAATGGATATGTACACACAATACAAAGTCTAACCGGAAAGTGCCACTTCAGAACTGTGAAGTTTTCCTTAAGTTCATTCAGTGAAGGAAGTTCATGTATCACTTCCTTACTTCACATAACTCATTTGAAGTAATCACGAGTAGAATCAAAGTTCATTCCGGTGATATTCCGGAAAATTTTTGGTGAAGTCCCAATGACAGTCCGGTGAAGTTCCGGTGGAATTCAAGTCGCAATTTAACACAGTTAAGTGACAGTAATCCTGCTAAGCTAGTGTTGATTACAGAGGTGCTCTATATCACTTTAGCTTAGCTCTCTATTCGATGACGCGACGATTTCCGCAGGCCTGACAAGGCTCAAGCCTTGCCGTGACGACCATTATCAGCGATATCATAATGGAAGATAATGGTCAACAAGTGGTATGAGAGCAGGCTAGTCCCACGAGCGGCATAAGAGCCAAAAGACTCTCAAAGGCAACCTAAAGCAAGCAAGAAGATCATGGCAGATCATGTCCAAATTGATAAGCTGGACAGAGATAATTATCCCGCGTGGGTAATGCGAATGGAAGCCTTACTTATGAGCAAGGACTTAATGATGTATGTGACCGGAGAAGAAAAGAAGCTGACCTTCGAAGATGATAGCCAACCGGAAAAAGAAGAGTTAGAAGCTTTGAAGTTGTGGCAGAAGAAAGATGCAACGGCAAGAGCCTACATTAGAGGTCTGGAGAAAGCGGAGGACATATGGAGCACATTGGAAGACCACTTCCAAAATACTACGAAAGCTAGAAAGGCTAGCTTATGGTCCCAGTTCATAACGTTCAAAAAGAAGCCGAGTCAAAGCATTAGTGCCTACGTCACTAAAATGAAGGATCTAGCAGATAGTCTTGGATCCATAAAAGAAGATGTCAAAAATCACAGATTGATAGCGCAACTGTTAACAAGGTTGAGAGGAGATGAAAGGTGGAAACCTTTCGTACTCTCAACTGAACTTTCTTTAAATCACTTTGTACCAGATTGAAATCAATTGCTTGGTTTGATGCTTACATATGAGCAAGATCTGAAAGGAGATGGAGATAAAGGACAAAGCTCTGCAATGTACATGAAGAACAAGAAGAAATACAAAGGTAAGTCAAAAGATGAAGAGGAGTCAAGCGCTCAGGCTTATTATGCTAGAGGTAAAGGCACCGGCAAAGCAAGAGGCTTTGCAAGAGGAAGAAGTAGTCAGAATACCAACAAGAAAGCTTGCTGGATTTGTGGACTAAATAATCATCTGGCGCATGACTCTTGGCACAACCAACAGGGATCAAATCAAAATCAAAAAGTAATAGCAGAGGCAGAAGCGGAAGATATCAAGGTAACTTCAAAAAGCGTAGACAGAATCAAAGAGGAGGCTATGGTAGAGGTGGAACAAGAAGTTGGGGATAGGGCCAATCCTACAACACCACCTACAACAACTACGCAAATGACACACAGAATGGAAATCATCATTGATGATGAATTCAATCAGCACATCTGATAACAAAGATCTAAAGGTATTTTACATTGACTCTGGATATTCTAATCACTTGTCAAGAAACATACAACTGATGTCAGAACTGGAAAAAGGAAGTTCGAGTCACACTGTTCAAACAAGTGACAATACAAGACATAGCGTACATTCAATTGGAAAGGTGAAATTCAAAAGTGGAGCAGATTTGCTAACCAATGCTTTGTATGTTCCAACAATACCGAAAAATCTAATTAGTGTGGGACAGATAGTCGAGAAAGGTTTTCAAGTCAGATTTACAAACAAAGGAGTATTTGTAGAAGATCCCGAGAATGGATATAATCAGATCGTCTCAGGTAAGAAAGAAGGAAGACTCTTTACTTTAAGAGTACAAGGGAACATTGGCCAAGCGTTGCTCACATATGATGAAAAGGTGATTACAGAACTTGATCTCTGGCATAAGAGATTAGGTCATTTCAATGAAAAAGGAATCAAAGCTATGATAGCAAATCAGTCTGTACCGGGATTACCGAACGTACAGAACCAACATATGATTCACAAATGCGAAGCTTGTCAGATGGGAAAAGCCCACAGGTTACCTTTCTAGAAGAAAGGATTCAATCATGATGGTGTGCTAGAACTCATACATACAGATGTATGGGGACCAAGAAAAGAAGGATCAATCAGCGGATCAAGGTATTATGTCCTTTTCATTGATGATGCAACAAGATGGATAACTCTTTATGTTTTGAAAGAGAAATCAAAAGTGTTTGGAGCCTTCATACATTTTCATGCATATGCTGAAAGACTCACAGGTCGAAAGCTTAAAAGACTGAGGTCTGATGGAGGGGGAGAATACTTCTCCCAAGAGTTCAATGATTACCTTTGGAATGCAGGTATCAAGAGGGAAATAACCTGCAGGTATACACCACAACAAAACAGTGTAGCAGAAAGAAGGAACCGAACTCTAGTCAAGTTTGCACGAGCTATGCTGAAAGAAAAGAATTGTCCAGATTATCTTTGGGCTGAAGCCGTAAATACAGCTACATACTTGATAAACAGATTACCATGTACAGCGTTAGAAGGAATGACTCCTTATGAAGCCTCGTGGGGAAAGAAGGCAACACTTGATCATTGTAAAGTGTTTGGATCAGTCGCTTATGCTTATATACCGTCTCAACTGAGACATAAGCTTGAACCAAAAGCAGAGAAATATGTGTTCGTTGGATATGATGAAAAGCAAATGGGTTACAGGTTATGGAGTGCTCTAACCAAACAATTTACTATTTCCAGAGATGTAACATTTGATGAACAGAAAAGCTGGTATGCAGATCAGAGTCATACAGCTGAAGAATTTGAAGAAGAGATAAAAAGAAAGGAGAAAGGTAAATCAATCATACAGCTGAATAAAGATGAAGATTATATGCAGGCAAGTACGTCCAGGACCGGATCAGGTATGAGAAACGAAGATGAAGAAGTGTATTCAGATACACACGAAGAATACGAGCTAAGGAGGTCAAACACAGTAAGAAGACAACCTGAAAGGTACTCATATGATACATCTTATATAACTCAGAAAGATTATGCGTATATGGTCAAAGATGATGATGAACCTCAGAGTTATGATGAAGCGAAGGGCAAGAAGCAATGGGAAGAAGCAATGGAAGAAGAATTCAGCGCACTAGAAGAGAACAAGACATGGGAACTTGTTCTGAAACCAAATGGTAAGAAAGTAATCGGAAATAAATGGGTTTTCAAAGTTAAGAAACTTGCAGATGGAAGGATAGCCAGACATAAAGCGAGACTGGTTATCAAGGGCTATGCTCAGACGCATGGCATAGACTATGACGAGATGTTTAGTCCGGTGGCAAAGATGTCAACCATAAGGACATTGATTGCTATAGCAACATCAAAAGGATGGAAGCTAAGTCAATTAGATATAAAGAATGCATTCCTGAATGGATATATATCACACGAAGTCTACATGGAACAACCAGAAGGTTTCGTAAATTCCAGATACCCAGAACATGTGTGCAGACTAAGAAAAGCACTTTATGGACTGAAGCAAGCTCCAAGAGCTTGGAACTACAGACTTGTGAAGTATCTCAATGAAGTTGGATACCAAAGTTCGAAGGCAGATGCAAGTCTACTCATCAAAAGAACAGAAGAAGGAATGATCTACATTTGCATTTATGTAGATGACATAATAATTACAGGTACCTCAGAAGCAGGAATCACAGAGGTGAAGAAACTGCTCGAAAAGGAATTCAAAATCAGTGACCTGGAAAAGTTATCATACTTTCTAGGTATGGAAATCACATATACAGATCATGGTGTATATGTTACGCAAAAAGGGTATCTCCTAAACTTACTGAAGAAGTTTAATATGGAGAATTGCAGAGAAGCTTCAACACCGCTTGAAGTAAATCATAAACTCAGTAAATATGATGGAACAGAGTTCAAAGATATGAAGAAGTATCAGTCGTTAGTAGGAAGCTTAATTTATGCTATGCTAACACAACCGGATCTCAGCTATCTGGTGGGAGTTCTTTCATAGTTTATGCATTGTCCGACAGATCAACATTGGGTTGCAAGACAAAGAGTTCTTAGATATATAAAAAGAACTGTAAAGTAAGGATTATATTATCCTTTTACATCAGATATAAAGGTGAGAGCATTCAATGACTCAGACTGGGCAGGAAGTCAAGATGACAGAAGATCGACACATGGGTATATGATATACCTAGGGGATAAGCTAGTGAGTTGGTGCTCAAAGAAACAGCATACAGTAGCTTTATCGTCAACGGAAGCCGAATACAAAGGACTCGTAGAAGCGGCGAAAGAAGTAATATGGATGCAGACCTTGCTCAAAAGCATGGGTATTGATCAAGGTATACCAATTATACATGGAGACAATATGAGCTCTCTATATCTTGCAGCGAATCTGGTGTTTCACGCAAGAACAAAGCACATAGAAATTCAGTATCACTTCCTGAGGGAAAAGGTAATGGAGAAGGATATAGAAATAGTCTACACTCCTACGAAAGATCAGATAGCAGATATCTTGACGAAAAGCTTGGATGGAACAAAGACAAGCAGATTCAAAGAAATGGCAGGTATAAAAGAAAGAAAGATATATGAAAGACCTGAAGAGGTCAAATTAGTGATTGAGGGGGAGCTGTTGAGGAATCACTCACAAATTTGACATACAGACAGACATAAAAGAAAAAGAAAAGAGGCGGAATCTTCAGAAAATCAAAAGCGTCAGTTGTATAGCGTGCGAAATCAGTCCGTTAACCAGAATTAAGAATTGTACGAGTAACAGAGCAATAAATGGCGGTGGGCGCAATAATGCGCGCATAGCAAAAAATTAAAAATTGAGAGCGGGAAGAGCGCAGAAAAAAGTGTATATAAACACCAAGGATTGAAGGACTCGAGGGCTGCTGAGAAAGAGAAGGAGAGGATTACAAGAGATCGCGTATGAATGAAGAGAGAGTGAGAAGTTCTCAGAAGAGGCCATAGATCGCGTATGTACAGATGAATAACAGAAACCTGGAATGTCAGGTATTCATCTGAGAGGGATGGTAATAAGAAACTACTCAGTGTAGGAATGTTTCTACAGCTTGAGCAAGAAGAGGCCAAGCTTGTTTGTATCTTCTCTAATAGGAAACACATGTTCATGTAGAAGTTTGCGCACTCTGTTCGCATGTGATGAATCTGAGTTTTTCGTGTTACAGTAGAAGGTTTTTTAACCATTAACAGTTACAGTTCGTTACTAAATGTGTCTCTCGGTACTCTCTAAGTAAACGAATGTCTCGGTCAAAGATATCTCAGTAAACACATTTTCGGTCAGTTATATATTTCTCAGAAAGGGAGTTTTTCCGGTAGAACAACGAAGTATATCTCGCAGTAGAATTTGAAGCTTTGTATGAGAGATAGCTCATCTTGTAGCTAGATGTCTCTACTTTAAGCTGATCACAGTTTTCGGTGGAATGGATATATACACACAGTACAAAGTCTAACCGGAAAGTGCCACTTTAGAACTGTGAAGTTTTCCTTAAGAAGTTCGTTTAGTGAAGGAAGTTCACGTATCACTTCCTTACGTCACATAACTCATTTGAAGTAATCACGAGCAGAATCATAGTTCATTCCGGTGATATTCCGGTAAATTTTCGGTGAAGTCCTAGTGACAGTCCGGTGAAGTTCCGGTGGAATTCAAGTCACAGTTTAACAGAGTTAAGCGACAGTAATCCTGCTAAGCTACTGTTGATTACAGAGGTGCTCTATATCACTTTAGCTTAGCTCTCTTTTCGGCGGCGCGGCAATTTCTGCAGGCCTGACAAGGTTCAAGCCTTGCCGTGACGACCATTATCAGCGATATCAGAACGGAAGATAATCGCCAACAATAGTGAGGTCATTCCAACTAGAATATCCCTTCTTGCAACACTTGTGCTCTTTGATTCCCATTTTGCAATTGTTCCACAGATATAGCCATCCAATCTATATGCTTTCCTAAAGAAAAAATTCAAAATGAGTAAAGTACTTCTCATTAGGGCAACATGCCTTTTTAACCTCCATCCAAGCCTTCCATAATCTAGAACAAAGGGAAGTGCCTAGAGCAACAAAAGAGTGAGGAGACACAATAATATCCCATAAAAAATGATCTTGCCATGATTTATAGTTTTCTATATAAAATTGTTTAGTGTGTCTTTTTATGAGGTTTACCCCATATGTCAAAAGAATCCAGGGATCTAGCTATCCATTTAGCACCTTTATTAGGGAGGCAGCAGATATTCCACTTGATTGAACTTCTTAGCACAAAAATGGTTACTGAAGAAACTAGTTTATAGTTATCTAGTCAAATCATGCACTATATAGTGCCAGACAAAAACGTTGTCCAACATCACATAAGTATTACAAATTCTAGGGCATACTTTTATAAAGGGCCTCATACATATCACCATTTATGGTAAACATGTCTGTACAATTGTGGACTTGTGACATGGGTATTTTAATGCATCTTACAAGATGGGAATACATATAAGCTGGTGGTCTTGTTTCTAACCCTCTCTAGACATTTTCTTCTATTCTCTCATAAAATAAACCCACCACATAATATGTTCCTGAAGCTATCAGGTTGTTCCATGCATCCATTACATTCTTCCGAATGAACTATTTTCCTTGTGTGCACTATAATAAATAGAAATCTGCACCTTCAACATTGTCGTCTTCTCCATTGACTGCAAAGTTGTCATCCACTACCAATCCATCTGATAGGTAGTTGCCATCACCTTCAAATGTAAAATTGGAAAAGGATGTTCTTCTGCTTCATCTAACTCACTGATAGGAGTCAAAGTATGGTTTGCCCAATTTTGAACGTGGCATTTGTTGATGCATCTTTTCCACTGACCATGGATACAATGAAAGCAATAACATGTTAGTTATCTGACGCCAATGCAATGTCTCACTATCCACTACTAGTATTGTATTAACTTCCATCAATTTGCTTGTCCGAGATTGCCCTGCATCAACACACTACAAATGATGAAGAAACCATAAATACAATAACATCTACCACTCATCAATCCACTTTATTATATTGGCTTTATATTGAGTATGCTCATCTGATATCATTATGTGCTCCATCACTTATGTATGTAGACTTGTTATACCACTTTCAAACCTACAACAATCATCCAAAACCTAAGATGTTAGATACAATGAATGAACAATATGAAACTAAATGGACATTGTTAGGCATACTTTTAAACCTCCAACAATCATCCACAATCTGAGATGTTACTCGTATATGATTTCCCTTTTTTTTAGAGAACACGAAAAAAATAGATTAATGAAGGAATTGTACAAAATGTGCAGGGGCCAAGAGCCCACACATCACCATAAAATCAATGTCGCCAGTCTTTACAAAGAGAAGCTGCACCATCTTACCATACCAAATGTTGGCTTAAGTCAAGGTTTAGCTCTCTCACCCATTGCCAATGTAATTGGAAACACTGCTACACAAAAAAGGTGTCATGCTTCTTGTCATCAAATATGAAGAAGTGGATTACCTTTTTAGGAATGATCTCCAAAACAAAATATGTGATATGCACAAAAATATTTATCTGTACAGACTCAAGAGTCAGTACGTAGAAAAAATATGTATAGTGATGGAGTCCCTCTCACTATTCCCACTCAACATGCAGCATTTAGAAAAAATCACAGGCGAGAAGAGGTAATGTGGCGTACTCTACAACATCCAGCGTGTAGAAAAATAGTTATCAATATTCCCCATTCAGGATGCAGCATGCAGAAAAAATGCCTATAGTGGTGGAGTCCCTCTCACAGTTCCCCACTCAACATGGAGCATGCAGAAAAACTCCCTAGCAAGATGAGGTACTATGGCGTACTCTCCAACATGCAGCACGTAGAAAAACCCACGTCATGAACGCTCCACTCAAGGAGTTGGAAAAGCATTCCTACTCTGGAACCCATAAAAATTACATCAAGCTTTGTAATGTCTTTTCTATCCCAAGGATACATGCTCGTGGTGGCTTCCAAAGTCCATTTTTGGCTCTTAATAGAGTGAATTTTCCACTTCAACTTGGGCTAATAATATCCAATATGGAGCTTCTAGGTCGACCCTATTCTTGGCAGTGTGAAAGTTAGGGAACCTGAAGTGCAATGAGCAGAAGAAAATGCGAGAACCGATTCTTTAGAGTTGATTAAAGCTTATATGATTAAAGATTATTCTTATATGATAAAAATAGAGGAACACCCTTCTACATATGAAGAGGCAAAAGACAATGAAAATTGGGAGAAAGCTATGCAGGAGGAATATGATGCATTCATGGAGAATGAGACATGGGATTTGGTTCCTAAACCAAATAGTTAGAAGATCATTGAATGCAAATGGGTCTACAAGACAAAGAGGTATGTATATGGAAGTGTGTCTAGATATAAAGCTAGACTTGTTGTGAAAGGGTATGCTCAAACATATGGTATAGATTATGATGAGAGTTATAGTCCTGTGGATAAGATGACAACCACAAGGACTCTCATAGCTATTGCTGCATATAAAGGTTGGAAGATATGTCAATTAGATGTGAAGAATGCTTTTCTAAATTATTACATTTCAGATGATATTTTCATGGAGCAACCAGAAGGTTTCAAGGATAAAAGGTATCGAGATTATGTATGTAAGCTCAAGAGAGCTTTGTATGGTTTGAAGCAGGCCCCAAGGGCATAGAATAATAGACTTGTGAAGTTCTTGAAGGATCTTGGTTTTCAAGTGTCTAAGGCATATATTATCTTGCTTGTTAAAGCAAGTGATGATGGATTCATTTACATGTGCATATATGTTGATGACATAATTAAACAAGTGATGGTGGATTCGTTTACATGTGCATATATGTTGATGACATAATTCTTACATGTACAGATGAGAAGGGCATACAAGGTCTTAAGAAGCAAATGGAGAAAGAGTTCAAGATCAGTGACTTGGGAGATTTGTCATATTTCTTAGGCATGAAGATTTCATATGCTCAACATGGAGTATATGTAACTCAAAAAAGGTATCTGAAGAACTTGCTAATCAAGTTTAAAATGGAAATTTTGCAGGGTAGCACCTACTCCAATGGAGGTGAATCACAAATTGAGCAGATATGGAGGAGAAGAATTCAAGGACATGAAGCTATATCAAAGTCTGGTTGGTAGTCTAATTTATGCTACATTAACTAGGCCTGATTTGTCATATGCATTTGGAGTGTTGTCTCAATTCATGCATTGTCCTAGGAAAGAACATTGGATTGCAGGACAAAGGGTGTTAAGATACATTAAGGGTACACTCAAAGAAGGCTTGTATTATGGATTCACATCAGATACAAACATCAAGATATATAGTGATACAACTTGATAGGTAATCTTGATGATAAGAGATCAACCTATGGGTATTTATGTTATGTGGGAGATAAGCTAATCTCTTGGTGTTCTAAGAAGCAACATATAGTTGCTTTTTCATCCACAGGAGCAGAGTATAAAGGTATGTTTGAAGCTGCAAAGGAGGTTATATGGTTAAAGACTCTCATGAAGAGTTTTAACATTATTCAGAGTACACTCACTATTCATGGAGATAATATGAGTTCATTGTATCTAGGTGCTAACCCTGTGTTTCATGCTCGGACTAAACACATTAAGATCCAATATCACTTCTTAAGAGAGAATGTGATTGATAAAGAGATTGAAGTCATACATACTTCAACAAAAGATCAGATTGCAGACATGTTAATCAAAAGCTTGGATGGACCTAAGTTACAAAGGTTCAAAGACATGGCAGGTATAAAGAAGATGGAGAAAATCACAATTGATGATTGGGGGGAGCTTATGTTACAAGACGAACAACGATTCATGATTAGGACAAAGATTTGAAGTCAAAGAATGAAGCAAAGATCAACATATCAGGCTTGAAGATGAGGACATGATCAAAAGATGAAGACTTGAATATACATGTACATTAAACTTGTAATTAGTTTCATTATACCTTGTAATGGTTACGAGTTTGTACATATATGCCTATATATACAAGTAGAAAGTTGGGACACAAAAAGAGAGGGATGATGAGTGATAAGGTTTAGAAGTCATTAGAGACTTAGAAAGTGAGAAGAACTTGATGTATCACTTAGATGTAAGATTTCTCTGAATAGAAGAAAGTTGCACCTCGATCTTTTGCTTAGTGCTCCTTCTGTGTTTATCCTAGTGAGGAATGGTTTTGTACAAGTCTAAATCTATAGTAGAATGACCTCTGTACAAGTTTTGAGAGCCTAAGTGTAATCAAGCTTAGAGAATCTTAAGTAGGAACATTTGTATGTGTAAAGTGATGAAGTCAAGATAGAAACAGGTGCAATCCCAGTGGTAAATATTTTGATCAAATCTCCCTCTAGAGTGTAAAGTTTTGAGTGGTAAGGACTCATTCTTTAACTTGAGAGGTAACCTACTTGTGGCTAAAAGCATTTGAATAAATGTGGTCTACTTTGGGAGAACCATGCATTAGAAGTTGCAAGTGTCGAAGTTGACTACACATAATATAAGAGCAACTTCAGACATAGTTACATTGTTTGAACCAAATCTCAAGATCTACTTAATCTTTTGGAGAGGTTTAACTTGAACAAGGTGCACAAACTTTAGGAGACACCTTATATAAAGTTTTAAGAAAAGTTTACACATTTGATTAGTCAATGAGTGAATTAAGTGCGGCATAATTTGTTGAATAATTAGTTTCTTCACAATTAGTGCAAAGTTTGATAATTTGGCATTGGTCTTCCAAAAATCGTTGAGTTTTTTAGTTGTTCTTGATATAGAGGTGCTCTAACATCAACGATAACTTGATCTCTTCGAGATTAACACTCTCCATCAGGTGTGAAGCATTGGCAGGCGCTTAAGGGCATGCTACTTGAGCGGTACTTGGCTACTTGGATTGTTTTATCCCAAGGGGGATCACTACCACCAGATTTGCATGCTTTTTCTGACAATGATTGGGCTAGTTGTTATGATACTCATGTGTCCACCAGTGGTTTTTGCTTCATGCTTGGTAGCTCATGTATATCTTGGTTAAGCAAGAAGCAGCCTACTATGGCCACTTTGAGTTGTGAGGCTAAGTATAGGGCAGCTTTCACACCAATTGTTGAGTGTGTGTGGCTCAAACGCCTTATGGCTAATTTGGGTGTTGGTCAGTCTTCTTCCACCACCATCTTCATTGATGGTCAGAGCACATTGGCAATTGTGAGCAACCCTATGTTCCATGCTTGCACTAAGCACATTGAGGTGCACCTCATCACCGCCGTTTTTATCAAACGTAAAAGGATTTATGCAAAAAGAGATAATAGCTATATCGATTACCACATGGACGTACATAAGTGGTATCCATAGAAACATACATAGTGTGTATGTGATCAATATATGCAATAAAATGGCACTAAAATGATGGATAGATAGCCCAAAAACTAGCCAACAACACTTGCAAGTGTCTGTCAACCCTGTTCTTTAGGATCAATTGCATAAACTTGTAGTGGCTACTCCCACCACAAATGAAAACCTTTCAAGAAACCTGTAGATTTACTAGTGTGGATGATATAGCCCCAAAGATGAATATTTGTTGTTGGAGAAGTACAAAAGAGGAGTCTTTGGGATATTCTTGAACTCATGTAATGAGAACCATGGGCAAAAGTACTCCAAAATGAGTCCAAAAATACCCAAAAATGCTTCAAAACATGCTTTGAAAGCAAAGAGTGAAGCTTTGCCAAAACATGTTTAAGGTAATGTGAGCCTTATTCTTTCCCCTTTCTCAAGCACCGAAAGAGTGTGGCTTAGTGGCATGAGATTATCGGTTAAGCGAGCTCTACGGGAAACAAGTTGGGATGCGTTACCTCCCGAAAAATACCAGGAACCTTTGTCTTCCTTGATCATGTAGGTCCCCCCTCGCGCGTAGCCAATAGCACCAATGGTGACTGTGGTGACTCCTACGAGAAGGCATGCCAAGGTCTAAGCCTTGGTCACTGCCTTGATCGTAAGCCTTGGAGAAAGCCTTAGATGGACAGGTGGGTGCTCGCTTTGCTCACACAAAAGGAACAAAGCTTTTGCATCGAAAGGATTTGATGGCAATGTAGCACGGTCGACTCTGCTTCTCGAGAGTTCCATGACAATAACACGAAGTAAAAATGAGTTCTAGATGCCCCACATAGTACTCTGAACAAAGGTTGTGGAATACAGAGAAAACACACAATACACACACCATGAACACGGATTTCTTAGGTCATACACATGTACTTGAACATCCAGTGTGTGGAAAACTAGTCCACTATATGTTTTATTAAAGAACATATACAAAACTGTTCGGCAGCCATTTGACCTTTCACATGAACACTAACGATAACAAGACTAAATATCATGGATACACATGCGATCACAACATGATTTTGTCTTCAAACATATGTAGCATTGTGAAAATAATATCCATATTAATTGATTTCCTAAACGGATAATCATTTCGAAGTAGTTCATGAAATCTAACTCTCGCATCCAATGAAGAATAGATTTATCTTTGGGAGGGGAATTCTTGTACAGGATTTATGAAATTCTTGTACAGGATTTATGAAATTCTTTGTGCAGGGATCCGGAAAAAATATGTGCAATCCTTGCATGATGTCAATCATTTTCGTGATGTTTTTCCTCATTATTCCATATGTTCTTATTTTTCCTTGATACCATCGTTTCTAATTGTGAATTGAATGCTATTGAAAGTTTTTGTTAATGTCATCACTCTACCTAACACATCAAGCGCTTGCTCGTAAAGACATGATAATCAAGGCCTTGTTAGCATCACTAGAGACAATCATGAGTATTGCAAAAGTACTTGGCGATCCTTCATTGTTTTCAGTGACATAAAAGTGCCGACTGCTATCATTGCTTTAATTCTTCAGTACTAATATTTTTATTCAATTTCAAGTGCGAAATCAAGAGAAACTTCCATGAATCAGCTATGTTTATATCCATAGGACTTTCTTCTTTCCTTTTGTAGGCTTCATAAATCTTAATATTAACAGAAAATCATGGGTTTAAATAATTTATATCGAACAAATCGTTCAAGAACTATATTATGCGCTTACTTTGGAAGTCGATAGCTTCAAAAGACAATCCCTAGAAATTGGAAGAATAGATTAGAAGTGAATGTGTTTATATTACAAAAGAATAAACCAGAAGTGAATGTGTTTATATTACAAAGCCTTGGATCGTTTCAATTGTTTTATTTATCCCTACTCTTAATCATGATGGTCGTCTAGCTAAAAACTGTTACTAGAATAATGTCAGAAGAGACGATTTATGGTGATGCACAGGTTTTTTATTGGAACGTAACCATACACCCATTATGTTGATGAAATAATATATTTAGAAAATGTACCAGATGGTTATATATAAATAGTTGATTGCATGATTTCATAGTTCAGATACTAGTCATGTGCTAAAGATTTATGTCACGACGCAGTGATCAACATCTTTCCATCTTTGAACCTTGAATGGAAGAGTAGCTCGATGACCAAAATTCCAAAAAAGAAAGCAATCATAGAATGCGTGAAAACGTTGGCATTTTGTATTATCAAGAAAATGATGATATCCAAATTCTTATGAAACAAGGTTTAAGGTCAATTTTTTTTTTTTATGTTGGCTTTATTAAAAAGAACAAGTTTTTGTTCTTTATTTTCTCGCTTAAGTTATTGTGATTCTATTTAAGATTAATTGATAATTTCTGCTTTCGAATGCATAAAAGTTAGTGGTTGGAAGTTCATGTGGTTGAAGGGGTCACTACTTCGATAGATACATATCTCATGTTAGTTCAGCCTCGGAAATTATAGTGCGCATGCAAACATGCTGAATCATTCATTGTGATTTGGGATTGCAAACCTTCAAACGAGAAGGCTAAGGCCCGTTTGAGCTTCCCACTTTTTTTATCGAAATTAAACATTATTAGAAACTTATGACCTAACAATCAGGTGTTTGAGAGAAAACTACATAACCTCATCATGCCCTCACGATCCTTATGATATACCATTTTGCTTCTAATATGTATTGATATAAACTTTCTCACGTATCTCGATTTGCATGAATAGAGATCAACATATAACTAAGACGATTTCAAGAGAATTTTTGTCTTTGTGGAGAGCCCTTTAGTTCTTGAATTAGGACATCCTCATTCTTGTTCTGTATTTCCACTATGGGTCAGTAATTATGGGGCAGAAAAGGAAGAAAAATATACATGAGAATGGTGACACCTCCTATAGAGAGGACAGGGGAAAAGTACCAAAACAAAGTTGCTTATTTCCTCCTACTGAATACAGGAGTAGATTGCAAACGCAACTCAGATGAATCTCGGTTTCTTCCATGACTTATACAAGAGCGGATGCACATTTCGACTTGTGGGGTTATAAAATGTATGTACTTAAACTGTTTCGGTGTAGGAAGAGCGGAAGAAACGAAGTGACCCTGATGGTTGATGTCCGTGAATCGTCTCTTAGTTATTATTACAAAGTGGCTATAAGTTTACAATGCGGTGTTCACTATGTATGAAAGCTGATTATACATAACATTGGATCAATCATACTCCAGAATGCAATTTACAGGTGAATTAGTCGCCGATCTTATCACAACGAGCGGGATTGGGAATTAGTAATATTTACAGACCAGAAGATTACGATAAACAATTGGCAATGTATTGAGCTTGTAGGTACTGCAGGTTGAACGATCCAGAGAGGGACTCAATCTCATGAGCTACTTCGCAAGTGCCAAGCGGACGCGTGCTGCGCTCAAGGATTTTAGCGGACTCTTCGGTCTTAGTCGCCTGATACGATATTACATCACCAGCTTCCTGGTTCCGATGATTATGGTGTGATGAGCGATGGTGAGCTTGTTGTGAAGGCGCTGATGTTATTGTCGTAGAGGCAGGTTGCAGATCTTTATGATTGAAAAACCTCTCTATCATTGATTGCAAGCCCTCCATTTCTATGTCCTGATCAGAATAACCATACTGCATTTGTTCATCAACGCTTTCGGCAGGACCGTCCTGTAGACAAAGCATGGGAGCTACCTTCGTGAACCCATTAGCGGAGCTTAGCCGCCAGACGTCTTCGTCAGTGTGCGTCTGCGTTGGTCTAGTAATGCAGAAATTACCAGTATATTTAGCCATTGCGTTACTGCAAGTTCCATGATGCCGTGCAGATTCCTTACTCCTGCTGGTTTTGCTGCTAACTGGGTAGCCATGTGTCCCTTTATATATTTCTGCTAGCCCGAATTCTTCGTCAAACTCATTCTGCATCGGCGAGGAGTCCTTTTCCGCATTAAATATGGCCATGTCTATGTCGACCTTGCGCTCCAGATCGGAGTGAAGACTCGGTTCGAGCTCGTCATGGCACAGAGTATAAGCACAGTGAAGCACATTGTTATCAGTCTTTCTGTTCTGACAAGATGCCATGGAAGATGCTTGATCGCGTGAATGGAAGTAAAATATAGAAGGGAATTGAGGTGTTTGCATATCAGGAACCTTACAGGGATTCGCATCGATTTGCGTTGAGGAATTGTGACATGCGTCGGATCCTATCTGCTTGTGATCTTCGATAATGGCATCGTCGACCTTTTCTGGTTTGGTCATGCTTGTTGGTCTAGCAGAGTCGTACTTTTGACACAGGTGGACGTAGTCATCGTATCCACAGGACTCCTTGGCATTTACTTTCTCAACCTTACGCTGCAGCTGCTGCTGATGATGATGGCGAAGGCGCTGGGCTCGTGTGTAGGAGTGCCAAAAGTTCTTGACGTCGTTGTCTGTCCTGCCTGGCAAATAGCTGGCAATTTTTGACCATCTGCACAAGAATTGAGCGGAACCTCGTGTCATCGCAATCAAATAATATCGCGTCCTCTCAAGAAAATAAGTAATGTGTGCCATGTGGCTGTCCTCTACCGCCTCTCAAGGATTCTACTTATTCAGTTTCTTCCCATGAGTACACATACGCAGTGCGCTCTCTCCCAAACGTAACTTTTTCTAGCTTTTAAGGGAGTCAAGCCTTACCTCTAACCTAATCATGTTGTGCTGTAAGTATGAGGAACTCTAGGGTGACGGCCAAAATGAGAAAGAGCTCCTCGATAATCTTGACTTAAACTCCTTTATCATAGATGTACGTGGGTGTTTTGTTATCAAGTATACTTTTTGAAGTTTCTATGCACAACTCTTTTCCTTTATCTCCTAAGCAGAAGAGGGAAAAGCTATAGATGCTTGCCCTGGTTTAAGCACAGGATGAGTTTAAGCACAGGATGAGTTTAAGCACAGGATGATTTGTATAATCCAATAAGGTTAGCGAAAAAACAAATAGATGCCTCATCATGGAGGCGATAGGCTCGTAAACCTGCTGTATACGTTAGTCTCTTCTATTGTTTTCTCTATTAATATGATCGAGACCTTTTTCAATAAAAATTGCATACATTGAGCCTATTTCTTCATCTCGCCGAATTTCAAGCTCGAAAAAATTGAGTTAGCTAGACGTTTGATATTGGGTATGCTTTCTCAGACCTTGCATCAACGTTTGCATATTAATGAAGGCCTGTTCTCCAAGAGGATGCCATCTATAACTTAAAACAATTGGAAAATATGAGGGACAATTGCCTCTCTATGTATGATGATTCTACCTTAGTAGCGCGTCCTCTTGAGGGGTTTATCTTAACATCTAGGGATAATTATTCATCTTGACACACGTCAAACATGGGCTGTTGAGCGCTATCCAGCAGACTATAGTAGAAAATACAATAGAATGACCTACAGCATCCCGTATCTCAAACACCGGTTTACATATCTTACGTATGTGTGTTGATGTGTATGCTAAGGTTTCCTTTTAAGGCCAGATATCTCTTCTTTGAATTAAAGTGGAAAGTGTTCGAAATATGGCACAGAAGATTCAACTAGAGAGCGCCTTATTTTGAACACCTTTACTTTGTTCAGGTACCGCTTTTACAGAAATCCGGAAGCCACAATGGTTCTCTATAAAATAAAATTATGAAAAATGTTAGACTTTTTAGAACTTTTTACATTTTTACCAATAAGGGCTATATAAAGCTGCAAAGGAAAAGAAAAGCCCGGAATGTCCACGTGGTCACAATAATTTCCATAGTTCCTTCTTATTAGATAGTGCTTCATTTTTAAAGTATAGTAGAAAATTTATGAAAGCTCAAAAATTTCCAACATTATTTTGGAACTGAAATTATGGTGTCAGAGGTAAATAAACCTGTCAATCTCGAGAGAATCTTCTGAATTCTCTATCACTCTTTGATAATCAATTTAAGACTTACGGGCTTGTTTCGTTTTCTAGATCTCTTTACACAACCTTTGCTTTCGCTCCAAAATGTGATTAAGTCGTAGCCTTAGTATAATGATTAAAACCATCCACATCACAGAATATGTAAATTTAAACATGTAATTTATGAAGATTAATACATGAGTGAAAAATTACTATTCCTCTCAAAGAAGTACTAAGTAATGCCGAAAGCATGTTCCGTTTGTAAAACAATCATGCAACCTTACAAAAACATATAAGTATAAATGAGAATGTTCTTTTCCTCTATCGAATTGCTACAGATGTAAAAGAAAATGACCTTTTAATCCGTCAAGTAGAAACAATAGCTGCACTAGTTGTATCAATATTACTCGAATAATATTAGTAATAGTAATAATAATAATAATAATAATCATAATAGTACTAGCAAAAAATAATGATAGTCATGGTAGTAATATTAGTTGTAGTAGTACTAATAGTACTAGTAGTAATAGCAATGATAGTGGTATTGGTGGTGGTAGTGGTAACGGTGGTAGTGGTTTTGGTAGTGGTGGTGGTAGAGGTACTCGTAGTAGTAATTGCAGTAGTAGCAGTAGCAGTAGCAGTAGCAGTAGCAGTAGCAGTAGCAGTAGCAGTAACAATAGCAGTAGTAGTAGTAGCAATAGCAGCAGCAGCAGTAGTAGTAGTAGTAGTTGTGGTGGTGGTGGTGGTAGTAAAAGGTAGTGGTAGTAGTAGTGGTAGTGGTAGTGGTAATGGTAGTGGTAGTGGTGGTGGTGGTGGTGGTAGTAGTAGTAGTAGTAGTAGTAGTAGTAGTAGTAGT
>CM035429.1:4323238-4350738 GCA_020310875.1 Ceratopteris richardii | reverse complement strand
AGTAGTAGTAGTAGTAGTACTAGTAGTAGTAGTAGGAGGAGTAGTAGTAGTAGCAGTAGTAGTAGTAGTAGTAGTAGTAGTAGTAGCAGTAGTAGTAGCAGTAGTAGTAGCAGTAGTAGTAGTAGAAGTAGAAGTAGTATTAGTAGTAGTACTACTAGTAGTAAAGATAATGCTAGTGGTAATGGTAGTGGCAGTGGGAGTAGCAATAGTAGTCGTAGTGCCAAAAAAAGTAGTTGTAGCCTCAACAACAAAAGTAGAAGTAGCATTATTGGTAGTAGTAGTAGTAGTAGTAGTAGTAGTAGTAGTAGTAGTAGTAGTAGTAGTAGTAGTAGTAGTAGTAGTAGTAGTAAGAAGAGAAGTAGTAGAAATGGCAGTATGAGTAGCACTCGTAGTAGCCATAGTAGTAGTAGTAGTAGCACTAGTAGTAACAATTAATGAAACTATCATCAGCATATGAGATTATGTGTCTTTGATTCATATCATGAAAAGTCATATGAAATTTCAAATCAAGATGACCATGCTTAGAAAGTAGTGATCGAGAGAATGGAAAATCTACTCTTTTGGTGTCATCTTTATTTGTTGCTAAACAAACATAGAAGAATGTTTGGACATAATTTTATGTTTCTTATTTGTAATAGCATTTAAATAATGGTCCAGGAGCTTTCCAAAATGCATTAATGTATGTATGCTTCTATGTATGTATGTACGCATGCTCGCCCACATGTATATATATGTGCATATGCACATATGCATTGTTCGAAAACAATGCTTACAAATCTATCGATTAGATAAGAGAACTTATTTCCAAAATTGACGAAATTTTGTACTCTTTGCCTAAAATTAATGGTTTTGGATCTAAAGGTATTACTCGGTTCCTCAAAACTTTTGCGCTTGTTGACTTAATAAATAACGTAGCCAAATGTTTTATGTCTATCCCTCAAAACTCTTTTGAGATCCCATCAGATTTATCATATGAAATTTTCTTAGCGACTTGGATTTTATGATGTACTCTTGTTAGAGGTCTAAACAAGTAGGAGACCTCCTTTAATGTTTCAAATCTATTCTCTTTGTCACTTTGACTTGAAAAGAACAAACATACACACACAATCTTCTTTTTTTCTAATCTCTACATTAAAACACTTCATTTCTTATTTCTACATCAAAAGTCAACGTCAAACCAGAGGGCATTACTTGAACCCTAGACAATATGGTTGTGTTTACCACTAGAGTAGGCTCCTTGGCCCATATGTTTTTTCAATGGGTTCATCACTTTGTCGAAGCTTCGGTAAAAACAAAATGAAAAACACTTTGAGTTTCGTTGAGGATGTAGGCCCATAACCTTGGTAAGACATGTTCAGAGAACGTGAGTCCGTTTATACCATCCCCAATACTTTATTGTTTAAGCCGCGTGGGAAGGAATCCAAAAAGGTTTCAAAGAAGGAAGGTATGGTGGGGATGCATATGCTGACTTTGTGGGAAAGTAGTTCACATTCTTTCGGCTAATGTTAATGGGAAAGCGTAAGTAGCGCCTTCTAAAGCTTCTCGTGCGTCTATCGCATCTCAACCCAACATAAGCTTTTGTGGCTGGTTTATTTAATGGAGCAGACTTGACAATTAGAGAAGGAACAAGACTTAGTAAAATCAACCGACTCCAAAGAAAACTTCATTTGCTGGCAATTCCTCCTCTCCATCACCGCCGTTTATTTTGAACTAAGCAGCTTTCCCTCATGTTCTTACATCCCAAATGTTGTGCTACGCAGAGGTAATGCCTATCGGGGAGCGTTTCTACCCGGCACAGAATGTTTACGACAAAAGGCAAAAGAACGTTTCATGGCACAAGAAAATATGAACAAACAATGCGGGTATGGAATGCATCCTCGTTTCCAGAGGAGTAGGATCGCACCTGTTTCCGAGACTCTTGTGGAGGTTGACAACGAGCCTGACTTCGTGGGTGGTGAAAGGGCCCTTCCTGAGGTCAGGCCTCAGATAGTTAATCCATCGCAATCGGCAGCTCTTCCCACATCTCCGAAGTCCTGCACATAGTGCTATCAACAATGAAGCTCTGAACTGTTGGCGGGTTCAGGAATCCATGATGAAGTTTGCGACATGCTAACACTAAGAATTTCAATGATGTCATACATTGCTTCATGTAGCGCATTAAGACTGACAACGGCGAGGTGAATACCGACCTGACACAGCATTACTTATGTACTACGTAGATGAGCAATCTCAGTTCTGGAGTTCTCATTTTGACGACTAGGTAGCACTCAACATGACAATGCAGATTTCCTGAACATGCAAATGAGGGAACACACGAATGTGCCAGAGCTGCAAACTGCTAAGGCAATTGGACTGAAACGCAGGATGAGAGACAGAGCGAGGGAGAGAGAGGATTGGGGCCAAGGGGCGCCGGGGGTTGGGGGGGGGGGGGGGGGGGGGGGGGGGGGGGGTCTCAGATCAAATTATCTGACCAGCATGTTTGGCAACGTTGCTCCAGTTTCCACAGCCATGAATGGCCACATATTGCCTCAGCTTGTCGTCCTCGTCAGGGGACCATAAGCTTTTGCGCATATTCAGAAACGCGCTACAACTGATGTTATGTCAACGGGAGCGAAAGTATGGACGTCGTATGCATGCAAGTACAAACACGGTGGTGAAGGACGGCGATGAATCGATGACCTGCACACAGCAGTAACACTACGAAGAGCTTGTACGGACTTCTCTCAATGAGACTACTACTCCACTCTCTCAATGTGTCATCTGCAGACCGCGCAGGCGTCTGAATGTCGGCGTTCTGAATGGCTTTTGCAGGTGTCAGTTGCGCAGGTCCGTGCGGAGGACAACATAAAGGCAAGCGTTTGCGCGGCAGTGGCAGCTTTTGTCGATGGCGGATATGGCTTGTTTATCTAGGCAGAGGGAGTTGAGTAAAGCAGATGCGCACGAGGGGGATTGGCCTCTGTTGTGTGGAAGGTGCTAGAGCGTGCGCAAGATAATAATGTACTCAGGTAGTGCAGCGTTCCTATTTCAAGTGTATTATCGTGTAAGTGAGATGGATGATGAAGAGGAACGCCACCAGGATCCCCGTAACGATGATGATCCACCATTAGTCCAATGAAAGCAGGAAAGCTTAACCTGCTACAGTCCATCGCGTTAGAGCTCCCGCCACCGTACAAAAGGAGGCTTTAGGACTACTGCAGAACGTGGGTGATGCCATTTCCTGGACATATGGACTCTGTGTCCGAGCCGCTTTCCTATCTATGTCTCCTGCTGTAGGACCTCTCTGCCCCTCCCCTCTCTCTCTCTCTCTCTCTCTCTCTCTCTCTCTGTCTCTCTCTCTCTCCCCCCGTACGGTGGACCGTGGCCTCCAATGCTACGAGTCTCATGCCCTTCGAGTGACTAAGATGTGACAGATGACTCTTCGCCAGTTCCACTGTTGATGAACTGTGTAACAGTGCGCTCTCTCTGTCTTTCTCCCTCCAATCTCTTTCTTGCTCTATCGCCCTCGTCATCTCTAGGCAAGATCATATGAATGTCCAAATTCCTCAGACTTCAGTTCGGGATTTTTAGCCTTTCGTGAGCTTTTTCTCTCGATGAATAGACTAGGAATTCAACAGACGGATTCCAACAGCTTCTCTTCAGTCTTCACAGCCTTTTTTGTTGAAGAATCCATTACAAAACGTTCACGTGCGGGGAGGGGACGAGGTTGCGGCAACTTCATAAAGCCGTGAGAGGACATAAAGCGTGCTCTGGCAGATAGACCAGTTATCATGTTTTGCGAGCGAGCTAGCATGCGGTTCGTGCGGGTGTCTGTATCTGGTGGCTAATGAATCATATGAGAGGTGTGTGTGTCTGTAGCCTTTGGAGAGGAGTCTGTATGTACACGTTTATAGTGAATTTAACTTCAAAAGGGCACGGAGGTCATCACAAGCTTCAACCAACAATGCTTACAGAATATTCAAATAGAACTATAACAATGCCTCTGTGGTATTTCTATCCGCAAACATCATCACTTATTCTACACCTGTATGAAAATAAGATCGCTGCAATCATCGTCCGGACACACAAAACTTCTGAATTAACTGTCATAACGGGTTTAGTTGAGTTATTTTCGACACATATATTCGTATCATTTCTCTGCGTCAAAAGCAACACCCACCCATAACCAGGCAAAATTATTATGTACAAAACCCATAACTAGGCAAAATTATTATGTACAAAATTGCGGTTTTGAATTCATCCAAAATTTCTAGGACTTCGGTTACAAGGGAGGATGCTGCGAAGCACTTATAAAGGAGTATGCAGAGAGAATAGGAAACGATGTGTAGGGAAATGAAGGAGACACCTAGAACAGAGCGGTAGCCACAGAGAGAGATAATTTGCATGGATACATACATTAACGTAGACATACAGACCAGGACAGACGATGCGTATGTAGAAAATACGTACGCACGCTTATGGACCTTATACTTGCATACATGAACAGATCAGAATGTCATACAAATACATGAATGTGTACGTATGTCTAGGCAGAGAGAGAGACAGAGAGATTCATATAAAACGACCCAATGTGTGCATATATCACAACAGCAAAGCGTGTGGTTCTCACAAGCTGTGTTTTTCACTTCGAATTGATAATATTGACATGTCTATCATAAACAGTGTCAACAAGTTTTATACAAAATACACTTGTCTTGAGAAGTGTGTTGAAACCTTTGTAAAAGTTATATATATATATATATATACACACACACACACCAGAATGGCTCGACTTCGTTGCATGCGCAACTTTGCTAGAACAGTGGCTTCTTATCAAACAGTCCTCTTATGTGTCATGTGTCAGAGATAAAGATAAGCAGGCTAAAGAGGTAAAGAAGTGTGCAAATGAGATTATGAGAGAGAACGCGGGTGTGAGAAACCTACGAGTATTGTGAAAGAAAGACCGCAGTAGATACATGAACTTTCAATTCTTTTTTTTTTCTGAGTGATTCCTTATGTATACACGTTCCTCTTTAATCCTCCTGGATTCCTTCTCTGGGTAAATATATGCAGGCCTCTTATGTGTCGGAAATAAAGCGTAGCAAATAAAAAATTTGAATGAGCGTTCAAGCGAAACTAAGAGAGAGAATGTGTGTGTGATAAAAGAAGCACCGCAATAGATCAATCAAATAACAATAAAGTTCGTTGAGCCGTGAGCATCGATCTGCGCATCAAGAAAGCATCCACAAGCTTGGTATCACTATAAGCGTATATATGTTTATTAGTATACTCATCACAATTCGCAATCCTATGTTTGTCAAAATAGTCACTAATGTGCTTTTCGATATCGCCAAAAAGTTTTCTCATGAGGTACTGAGTGGCTTTTCACACCACATTCCTATGAAAACACTATTCTCCCTGTTCATGTCGAGTTTGCATTTATGTACAATAATAAGAAAATGACCGGTGCATAAAAGGTATGACTATTTCTAAAGGTTTTCTTGCACTCCAACATATCGGGGTTATACAGAGGTTTCTATTGAGCAAATTGAATAGATGCATTTTGCCCGGACGTTGGTGTATGAGTCGGTATAAGCATCTGTAGCAAAGTGCCGACATAAGCATTCATATAAGCATTGGTATGAGCGCCAGTATGAGCATCGTTAATACCGATGCTTATACCGACACCTATACCGACGACCTCCTGAACGTACCATCGCATATATTGACGTCGTGCAGGGAGTACTGATGGACCTGCAACAAAACATATGTATAAAATAAGACCAATTAACATGACATTTATAAACAACAACTAGAAACACGAAACCAAGATATAACTTTACCTAATCAAGAATATTCTCCCATGAGACAATTGCACTGCGTCCCTCTAAGTCTTGTAACAGTGCAGTCAGTCCATGTCGATATTCATACGATTCTTCAGTTCGCGTTGGAGGACGACCCACTGCCAACTCCTATAGTAAATATGCAAAATGTTAGATGAATATACATAATATACTTAACACAAACAACTTCAATAATTAACATCATACTTACAAATTGGTAGCGCATACTGTTGTATCCGTCGCTACCTAAATGCGACTTTCCAACCGTATCTAACCGTGTGGCCGCCGCATCTCTTTGTTGACGATACCGACCAGGAGTATGTTGATGTTCATCCTCAATCGATTCCCATTCTTCGGCGTCTAGCCATATAGGCTTCGGTAAGCCTGCTTTGAAAGCATCGCAAGCTTCCGATCGTCGATGCGACATCACCTCACGTGTTGTATGTTGTATCCAATCAGAACTCACAATAGGATTGCCAGGTGCTGGCCGGTACTCTTCATATATGCATTGTGTGATATGATTTTTAGAGTCTCTATCCTGTTCGGCCCATTTTAACATTACTGAATGACCGAATTCAATAGAGCAGAGTTGTCGTATACATTGTCGCATTGACTTCCCCGCCGCATCCATAACTTGAGCTCCATTACGGATATGATATATCTTCGATTCATCATGATCATGTGCACCCCAAGGTGTACGTGGAGATCCCATCCGATCCAATATGAAGATCTCATCTCATCCAATGTATATATATGCATGCTTAAGCTTGTATACATATGCATTCATGTATACATATGCATTCATGTATGCATATGCATTCATGTATGCATATGCATTCATGTATGCATATGCTTGCTTGTATGCATATGCATGCTTAAGCTTGTATACATATGCATTCATCTATACATATGCATATGCATACATGTATACATATACATATGCATATACTTGTTCATATACATACATGTACATATACATGTATGTATATGCATACATGTATGCATATGCATATGCATACATGTATACATATACATATTCATATGCTTCCTTGTATGCATATGCATGCTTAAGCTTGTATGCATATGCTTGCTTGTATACATACATGTACATACACATGTATGTATATGCTTGCTTGCTTACATATGCATATGCATGCTTAAGCATGTATGCACATGTAAGCATATGTTTGCTTGCTTACATATGCATATGCATGCTTAAGCATGTATGCATATGCATATGCATGCTTACGCATGTATGCATATGCCTTCATGTATACATATGCGATCATGTATGTATGCATATGCATTCATTCATGTATGCATACATGCATGCATGCATGTATGCATATGCATATGCATGCATGTATGCATATGCATATGCATTCATGTATGCATATGCATATGCATTCATGTATGCATATGTATATGCATTCATGCATGTATGCATATGCATTCATTCATGTATGCATATGCATGCATGCATGTATGCATATGCATGCATGCATGTATGCATATGCATGCATTCATGTATGCATATGCATTCATGTATGTATGCATATGCATGCATGCATGTATGCATATGGATGCATGCATGTATGCATATGCATGCATGCATGTATGCATATGCATGCATGCATGTATGCATATGCATGCATGCATGTATGCATGTATGCATATGCATGCATGCATGTATGCATATGCATGCATGCATGTATGCATATGCATGTATCCATATGAATGCATGCATGTATGCATATGCATGCATGCATGTATGCATATGCATTCATGTATCCATATGCATGTATCCATATGCATGCATGCATGTATGCATATGCATGCATGCATGTATGCATATGCATGCATGCATGCATGCATATGCATACATGCATGCATGCATATGCATACATGCATGCATGCATATGGATACATGCATATGGATACATATATGCATATGCATGTATCCCTATGCATGCATGCACGTATGCACATGCATGCATCCATGTATGCATATGCATTCATGTATGCATATGCATTCATGTATGCATATGCATTCATGTATCCATATGCATGCATGCATGCATGCATATGCATACATGCTTGCATGCATATGCATACATGCATGCATGCATATGCATACATGCATGCATGCATATGCATACATGCATATGCATACATGCATGCATGCATATGCATACATGCATGCATGCATATGCATACATGCATGCATGCATATGCATACATGAATGCATGCATATGCATACATGAATGCATATGCATACATGCATGCGTGCATATGCATACATGCATGCATGCATATGCATACATACATGAATGCATATGCATACATGAATGCATATGCATACATGAATGCATATGCATACATGAATGCATATGCATACATGAATGTATATGGATACATGAATGCATATGCATACATGAATGCATATGCATACATGAATGCATATGCATACATACATGAATGCATATGTATACATGCATGCATATGCATACATACATGAATGCATATGCATACATACATGAATGCATATGTATGCATGTATGCATGTATGTATGTATGCATGCATGCATATGCATACATACATGAATGCATATGTATACATGAATGCATATGTATGCATGTATGCATGTATGTATGTATGCATATGCATGCATGTATGTACGTATGCATATGTATGTATGCATATGCATGCATGTATGTATGTATGTATGTATGTATGTATGTATGTATGTATGCATGCATATGCATACATACATGAATGCATATGTATACATGAATGCATATGTATGAATGTATGTATGTATGCATATGCATGCATGCATGTATGCATATGCATATCCCTCATGCATGCATGTATGCATATGCATTCATGTATACATATGCATGCATGTATGCATATGCATGCATGCATGTATGCATACATGCATATGCATGCATGCATGTATGCATACGCATGCATGCATGCATGCATATGCATGCATGCATATGCATGTATCCATGTGCATGCATGCATGTGCATGCATGCATGCATATGCATGCATGTATGAATATGCATATCCCTCTCTCTCTCTCTCGCTCTCTCTCTCTCTCTCAAAAAAAAATAAAGAGAGAAGATATTAGAAAACAAAAATATAAAGAAAGATAAAAGAGTGATATATGTTTTACTTACATTGATGTAATTTTTGAATCAAAGTTGTCAAAATCCACTTGAAATTCTCCTTCATTGAATTTCCAAAGATTTGATCTCAAAAATTTCTTGCAAAACTAAAGAGAGAAGATATTAGAAAACCAAAAACATAAAGAAAGAAAACAGAGTGATACAATATGTGCGATCTACTTACCAAAGCGTCAGATCTTTAAAAATAGGTGTGTTTAGAGAGAGAAAGAGGGAAGGAGAGGGAGAGAGAGAGAGAGAGAGAGAGAGAGAGAGAGAGAGAGAGAGAGAGAGAGAGAGAATTGTTTGACACGATCGTCAAAATCCACTTGAAGTTCTTCTTCGTTGAATTTCCAAAGATTTGATCCCAAAATCTCTTGCAAAACCAAACAAAGAACATATTAGTAGAGAAAAAACATAGAAAAAGAAAAAAGAGAGAGAGAGAGAGGGAGAGAGAAAAAGAGAGGGAGAGAGAAAGAGGGAGAGAGAGGGAGAGAGAGTGAGAGAGAAAGAGGGAGAGAGAGAGAGAGAGAGAGAGAGAGAGAGAGAGAGAGAGAGAGATAGTGAGAGAGAGGGAGGGGGAGAGAGAGGGAGAGAGAGAGAGAGAGAGGGAAGGGAGGGAGAGAGGGAGAGAGAGAGAGAGAGAGGATGACAAACAGAGTTCTGCTGTTGGCGTGCGCAAACCCGAAAGGAGAAGTTCTACATTCAAATCGAGTAGAATGACGAATTTCGGGTTCGGGCCCAGTTAAAAAGAGAGCGTCGGTATTTTCAGCAAAGTACTGATGCATATACCGACGCATATACCGACGCCGTGATTCCGAGGCAACATAGCAGTGATTCCGAGGCAACGCAGCTTTCCCAAATTTGCCGAGGGGTATACCGATGCCGACAGCTGTCCGTCGGTACACTGACCGTCGGTATTCCCTCGATATGTTGTAGTGAAAGACTTCCATATAAGAACCGAATACAAAATTATGGTGCACCATTGCCACATATGAGTGTAATACAAAATTGTGGCAAAGCACTACCATACATATGCTCAAGGGAATCAACACCTTTACACCTATAGTCCTGCAACAAAGCATATGCATAAAAAGAGACAAATTGACATGATATTTATAAACAACAACTAAAAATACCCAACCAAGCTATAAGTTCACCTCACCATAGATGCTCCCATGAAATGATTCGACCTCATCCCACCAAGTCCTCCAACAGTCCAACCAATACATCACAATATCCATAAGCTTCTTTGATTTGCATCGGAGGACGACCCACTGCTAACTCCTATTCTAAATATGAAAAATGTTAGATGAACATACATGATGTACTTAACACAAACAAATTCAATAATTAAAATGATCCTTGCAAATTGGTAACACATACTATCGTATCCGCTGCTACCCAAATGTGACGTTCCCACTGTATCTAAACGTGTGGCCGCCCCATCTTGCTATTGATAATATCGGTCACAAGTATGTTGCTGCTCATTGTGAATCCATTCCCACTCCTCAGCATCTAACCATACAGGCTTCGGTAAGCTTGCTCTGAAACAATCGTGAGCCTCGAACCGCCAATGAGACATCACCTCGTATGCCATGTGTTGAATCCACTCTAAGCTCACATAGGATGCCCAAGTGTTGGCCGGTACTATTCATATATCGACTGTGTGATATAGTTTTTGGAATCTTTATCCCTTTCGCTCCATTTCAACATGTTCAAATGTCCAAATTGTATGGAACAAAGCTTCAAATGCATTGATGCATGGACTTTTTGGTCGCATCCATCATCGAGGCTCCATCACGTATGAAATATATCTTGGAGTCATCATTGTCATGAGCTGCCCAAGGTGTACGTGGAGATGCCATCTGATCCCATGTGGAGGTTTTGGGATATAAATATATATATATATATATATATATATATATATATATATATATATATATATATATATATATATATATATATATATATATATATATATATATATATATATATATATAAACCCTAAAAAATCTAAAGATCTATTTTGTAGATATTTTTACATATATGTTATTTTCTAAATTAATATTAATCCTAAAACTTTATTTAGGATGTATTTATGTGTAAAAACTCAAAAATCCTATTTTTGATATATTTAATTATATATATATATATATATATATATATATATATATATATATATATATATATATATATATATATATATATATATATATATATATATATATATATATATATATATATATAAACCCTAAAAACTTAAAGATCTATTTTTTGGATATTTAATTATTTATATTTTATATATTTAATTTTTTTCTCTAATGTTTACATACATTTAATTACATACTTTATTTACAATGTGTATATGTGTAAAAACTCAAAAAGCATATTTTTGATATATATATCCTAAAAATATGAGGGTGTATGTAATATGTATGTGTCTATGTATATGCATGTGTACATGCAAATGTGTGTGTATGTATGTATGCATATGCATGTGTGTATGTATACATGTGTGTGTACATGTATTTATGCAAATGTGTGTTTATGTATGTATGCAAATGCATGTGTGTATGTATGTATGTGCATGTGTACATGAAAATGTGTGTGTATGTATGTATGCATATGCATGTGTGTATGTAACATGTATGTGAGCATGCATAGTAATATGTATGTGTATATGTATATGGATGTGTACATGCAAATATGTGTGTATGTATGTATGCATATGCATGCGTGTATGTATACATGTGTGCATATACATGTATTTATGCAAATGTGTGTGTAGGTATGTATGCATGTGCATGTGTGTATGTAATATGTATATGAGTGTGTATGTATTATGTATGTGTGTATGTATATGCACGTGTACATGCAAATGTTTGTGTATGTATGTATGCATATGCATGTGTGTGTACATGTATGTATGCATATGTGTGTATGTGTGTGTATGTATGTGTGTATGTATGTATGCATGTATATATATGTGTGTGCATGTGTATGTATATTTGTGTATGCATCTGTGTGTGTATGTATGCATGCATATGCATGTGTGTATGTAATATGTATATGAGTGTATATGTATTATGTATGTGTGTATGTATTTGCATGTGTACATGCAAATGTGTGTGTATGTCTGTATGCATATGCACGTGTCTATCTATACATGTGTGTGTACATGTATGTATGCATGGTATGTGTGTGTATGTATGTGTGTATGTATGTATGTGTGTGTGTATATGTATATGTGTGTGTGTATGTATATGTGTGTATGCATATGTGTGTATGTATGTATGCATATGCATGTGTGTATGTAATATGTATATGAGTGTGTATGTAATATGTATGTGTGTATGTATATGCATGTGTACATGCAAATGTGTGTGTATGTATGTATGCATATGCATGTGCCTATATATACATGTGTGTGTACATCTATTTATGCAAATCTGTGTGTATGTATGTATCCATATGCATGTGTGTATGTATGTATGCATATGCATGTGTATGTATGTATGTGTGTGTGTACATGCAAATGTGTGTGTATGTATGTATGCATATGCATGTGTGTATGTAATAGGTATATGAGTATGTATGGTAATATGTAAGTGTGTATGTATATGCATGTGTACATGAAAATGTGTGTGTATGTATGTATGCATATGCATGTGTATATGTGTGTACATGTGTGTGTGTACATGTATTTAGGCAAATGAGTGTGTATGTATGTATGCATGTGCATGTGTGTATGTAATATGTATAAGAGTGTGTATGTAATATGTATGTGTGTATGTTTATGCATGTGTACATGCAAATGTGTGTGTATGTATGTATGCATATGCATGTGTGTATGTATACATGTGTGTGTACATGTATGTATGCATATGTGTGTATGTGTGTGTATGTATATGTGTGTATGTATATGTGTGTGGGTATGTATATGTGTGTATGCCTATGTGTGTGTATGTATGTATGCATATGCATGTGTGTATGTAATATGTATATGAGTGTGTATATAATATGTATGTGTGTATGTATATGCATGTGTACATGCAAATGTGTGTGAATGTCTGTATGCGAATGCATGTGTGTATCTATACATGTGTGTGTACATGTATGTATGCATGGTATGTGTGTGTATGTGTGTATGTATATGTGGGTGTGTTTATGTATATGTGTGTATGCATATGTGTGTGTATGTATCTATGCATATGCATGTGTGTATGTAATATGTATATGAGTGTGTATGTAATATTTATGTGTGTATGTATATGCATGTGTACATTCAAATGTGTGTGTATGTATGTATGCATATGCATGTGTGTATGTATACATGTGCATGTATGTTTATTTATGAAAATGTGTGTTTATGTATGAATGCATATTCATGTGTGTTTGTATGTATGCATATGCATGTGTGTATGTATGTATGTGTGTGTGTGTACATGCAAATGTGTGTGGATGTATGTATGCATATGCATTTGTGTATGTATACATGTGTATGTGTACATGTATGTATGCATATGCTTGTGTGTATGTAATAGGTATATGAGCATGCATGGTAATATGTATGTGTGTATGTATATGCATGTGTGCATGCAAATGTGTTTGTATGTATGTATGCATATGCATGTGTATATATATACATGTGTGTGTACATGTGTTTAGGCGAATGAGTGTGTATGTATGTATGCATGTGCATGTGTGTGTGTAATATGTATATGAGTGTGTATGTAATATATATGTGCGTATGTATATGCATGTGTACATGAAAATGTGTCTGTATGTATGTATGCATATTGCAATAGAGTTTCTACAATACTAGCTCATGAATGAATGTGTACTCACCTCCCAGCCATATGCCTCTATATATAGCTGCTTGAATCAATGAGGACCACAAGTGCATGTGTAATCTCCTCCACTCCTTTGATATCTTCCACTAGAGTCCACTAGTGGCTGGAGTGATCTTGTCCACTGCTTTCATACCTTCCAATAGTGGTGGATGTACTTGCCACTTGAGGTAAGTCTCTCAAGACTCAAGTTAACTCACGTTAACTTGAGTTAGAAGGCTCTTGAGCTTCTTGAGAAAAACTCTCTCCCCATGCTCCCCATTGGGATTGAACCCAATACCTCCTCCTTCACAACCATGAGACTTAACCACTAGGCTAAGTGGATCACTTGAATATGAGAGCACCTGAACTTATGCTTGAGTCCTTTGGTCCTACAGACGAGTGACCAAACGATGTCCGATTTTAAATCTATCTAAAGTAGTCCGATCCCTAGACTATAGACTTACTTTATTACATTCTTCCCTCCTTGGGAAAGATTCTCATTCTCGAAAATAAAGCTATATACAGTATCCGTAGGCAACCCTCGAGCCTCATGTACTAATACCAGAAGAACATGAGCATTCATTCGTTCAGGTATCTACTTAGAACTTGAAAGTAGAAAAACTTTATCGTTTGTTGACCAACTTTAAACTAGAAAGTCGGAAAACGTCGTTGGATTGTAAAAACTTTTTCCCATGTTGAATTTTCTTTAGTTGCATCCTTCCATTTTACTAAGCACTCTTCGTACAAATGACTCCTTGTACGTTTATCTCGAGTGCGAAGTATCCTTTCAGGTTCATGAGGAACTGTTTCACTTACGGGAAGTGGAAGAATAACTTGTTGTCCAAACAAACTATGTGAATCTGTTAGACTCTTCCTAAGTCGGCTAACATGGAACACTAGATGAATCCAACTATCTTCTAGAAGCTATAATATATAAGCCCATAAGCCAACATTTCTGGTGATTGGAAAAGGACCGCAATATCTAGGCGACAACTTGGCGCATTGACCAGTCTTAAACTTTTCTGACCTTTTAGGAGCACGAAGATAAACTTGATCGCCAACCTGAAAAGTAGTATCTCTTCGCTTAGGATCGGCATAAGCTTTTGCACGATCTTGAGCTTTCTTTAAGTTTCCTCTAGCCGTCTTTAACTTAAAGTTCATATCTTGAAGGAATTCTTGAACTGCTTGTACTCGTTCATTTTGAAGTCCCACTGCATACGGAGACCTAGGCTGGAACCCATACATTAACATGAATGGATTAAATTCAGTTGAAGAATTCTTGGCACTATTATAGGCAAATTCAGCTAAGGGTAAATAGACTTCCCAAGACTATTTACCAATGCAAGAGAGTTTCTACAATACCATCTCATGAATGAATGTGTACTCACCTCCCATCCATATGCCTCTGTATATAGCTGCTTGAATCAACAAGGACCACAAACGTAACTAAAGTCCACAAGTCCATGTGTAATATCCTCCACTCCTTTGATACCTTCCACTAGAGTCCACTAGTGGCTGGAGTGACCTCGTCCACTGCTTTAGTACCTTCCACTAGTGGTGGTTGTACTTGCCACTCGAGTTAAGTCTCTCAAGACTCAAGTTCACTCACGTTAACTTGAGTTAGAAGGCTCTAGAGCTTCTTGGGCAAAACTCTCTCCCCATGCTCCCCATGGGGATTGAACCCAAGACCTCCTCCTTCACAACCGTGAGACTTAACCACTAGGCTAAATGGATCACTTGAATATGAAGGCACATGAACTTATGTTTGAGTCTATTCTTGAGATCTTTGGTCCTATAGACAAGTGACCAAATGGTGTCCGATTTCAGATATGTCTGAAGCAATCGGATCGGTAGACCATAGGCTTACTTTATTACACATATGCATGTGTGTATGTATACATGTGTGTGTACATGTATGTATGCATATGTGTGTATGTGAGTGTATGTATGTGTATATGTATGTGTGTGTATGTATATCCGTGTGTGTATGTATATGTGTGTATGCATATGTGTGTGTATGTATGTATGCATATGCATGTGTTTATGTAATATGTATATGAGTGTGTATGTATATGCATATATACATGCAAATGTGTGTGTATGTATGTATGCATATGCATGTTTGTATGTATACATGTGTGTGTACATGTATGTATGCATATGTGTGTATGTGTGTGTATGTATGTGTGTATGTATGTGTGTATGTATGTGTGTGTGTATGTATATGTGTGTGTGTATGTATATGTGTGTATGTGTATGTGTGTGTATGTATGTATGCATATGCATGTGTGTATGTAATTTGTATATGAGTGTGTATGTAATATGTATGTGTGTATGTATATGCATGTGTACATGCAAATGTGTGTGTATGAATGTATGCATATGCATGTGAGAATGTATACATGTGTGTGTGTGTACATGTATTTATGCAAATGTCTATGTATGTATGTATGCATATGCATGTGTGCATGTATGTATGTGTGTACATGAAAATATGTGTGTATGTATGTATGCATATGCATGTGTGTATGTATAGATTTGTGTGTGTACATGTATGTATGTATATGTGTGTGTACACATATGTATGTGAGTATGAGTATGCATATGTGGGTGTGTATGTATATGCATATGTGTATGTAATATGCATGTGTGTATGTAATATGCATGTATGTATGTATATGTGTGTATGCATATGCATGTGAGTATGTAATATCTATGTGTATGTATATGCATGTGAGTATGTAATATGTATGTAAGTGTGTATGTAATATGCATGTGTGTATGTAATATGTATGTGAGTATGTGTATGCATATGTGTGTGTATGTATGTGTGCATCTGTCTCTCTATCTCATTCTCTTTCTATTTCATATTTCTCTCTCTCTTTCACTCTCTATCTATCTCTCTCTTTCATTTCGCTTTCTCTCTCTCTCTCTGTCTCTCTCTCATGTCTCTCTCTCTATCTCGTCTCTCTCTCTCTCATGTCTCTCTCTCTCTATCTCGTCTCTCTCTCTCTCTCTCTCTCTCTCTCTTGTTGGTGCATGACAATCATCAATTGAAGGATTATGAAGAAATGAAGTCAAGGAGTCAAGAAGAAAACAAAGTCAGATGGTTGAAGGAAGGACATATTCAGAAAATCCAAAGACATGTATACATATGTACATTAGCTGACTTATACCTTTGTTTTTAGTCATACACTTGTATATATTCATCTATAAATATGTTGGAAAATGTCCGGCAACTAAGAGCAGAAGAAGATTTGAGAATAGGGAGAGAGAAATTAGTGTCATTAGACACATGAAGAGTGAGTGAATTGTCCATCCTCACTTAGATGTAAAATTTCTGAGAAATCGAAAAATTTTGCGCCCGATATTTTGCTGTCTGCTCCTTCTGTGTTTAATCTTTTGAGAAATCCTTTTGCACGTATCTAAGTCCATAGCTAATCCATCTATGGCTAGAATTTGAGAGGTTAATTGTAATCAGGCTGTGAGAATTTTGATTAGGAACATTCATATGTAAGAATGTTCTAACAGTCGAGAAATCTGGCGCACATTTCATCTTCAATGAAATGATCATTGCTCAGTCTACAGTGTAAAGTTTTACACAAATGAGGGCTTAAAATCTAAGTTGGAAGGTAAGCTATCTATGGCTAAAAGATCTTGATCAAACGGGATTTACTTTGGGAGAACCAATGCTAAGAAGTTGCAGGTGTCAAAGTCGCCATTGCAGAGAAGTACTTTCAGACATAGGTAAAGTGTTTCACACATTTCTCAGTGTATACTTAATCTTTTTGAGAGATTTGATGGAGAGTGTTAATCTCCAAAAGAACAACCTACTCTTGAATTTAGAACACCTCTATATCAAGAGTAAGTCAAAACCTTCACTAAATTATAGGTCCAATCTCCAAATTATCAAAATTAAGAAAATCTGTGAAGAAAGTGAAACACATAAAAGTCTGCTGCAGAATTTCTTCACATTGACTTATCAAACGTGTAAAGTTTTTGATGAAACTTTGTACGAATCATCTCCTAGGGATTGCGCATCACCTCCAAGTTGAATCACTTGAAAAGCTTTAGTATAACTTGAGAAATTGTCTTCACAAGTTACCTATGTCAGAAACTGTTACTCAGAACAGTCGATTCTACACCCCTAACTTCTTAACTTTGGTTCTCACAATATCTAACCCGTTTTGCCAAATGCTTTTAGCCACGAGTAGATCACCTTCCAACTTAAAGATTAAGTGCTTGCTTGCACAAAACTTTAAACTATGGAGTGAGCACTGGTCAAAAGATTAATCTCGAAATTTGCGCCTGTTTCAGAGAACTGTAGACACTCAACACATATGAATGTTCCTACTCACAATTCTCCTAGCCTGTTTACAATTAGACTCTGAAATTCAGGTCACAGGCTCATTAACTAACAACTTAGATATCCTCAAAAGGATTTCACAAATGATCAAACACAGAAGGAGCAGACACGAAAAGATCGGGCGCAAACTTTCTTCATTAACTCAGAAATTTACAACTGAGTGATGAGAGCTAACTCAACTAACTTTTCTCTATCTCTTGACTCCTAACTTCCTCAATCTTGGCTTCTACATATGCTCTCATAAGCTCTCCTTAATGCCCCGACTTTTCTCAAAGTATTTATAGACAATTTGTACAAGATTTTCACTTAACCAAAGATCTGAGTCACCTATGACTATACTAATGTACATATGTGTACATTTCTCTTATCCTCTGAATATGTCTTTCTTCCAAGCTTCAATGGTTGATCCTTCCTTCACTCTTTAACCTTCCAAGTCTTCAATTGGTGATTGGTCTGCACCAACAGCTCCCCCTCAATCATCAATTGAGGTCTTCTTCTTTCTTCTTTATACCTGCCATGTCCTTAAACTTCTGTAGCTTTGGTCCATCCAAGCTCTTTGTAAGCATATCAGCTATCTGATCCTTTGTTGAAGTATGTATGACTTCAATCTCCTTATCCATCACTTTCTCTCTTAGAAAGTGATACTGAATCTCAATGTGTTTAGTCCTGGCATGAAAAACAGGATTAGCAGCTAAATACAATGAACTCATGTTATCTCCATATATGATTGGTACTCCATGCACAATGTCAAGACTCTTCATCAAGGTCTTAACCCAAATTACTTCTTTTGCAGCTTCAACCATGCCTTTATACTCTGCTTCTGTAGAAGATAAAGCAACTGTATGTTGCTTCTTGGAACACCATGAGATAAGTTTATCTCCCACATAACACATGTACCCAAATGTAGATCTTCTATCATCTGGATTACCTGCCCAATCTGCATCACTATAAATTTTGATATTTGTATCTGAGGTAAACCCATAATACAAACCTTCATTGAGTGTACCCTTAATGTACCTCAACACCCTTTGTCCTGCAATCCAATGTTCTTTCCTTGGGCAATGCATAAATTGAGACAAAACTCCTACTGCATATGATAAATCAGGTCTAGTTAGAGTAGCATAGATAAGGCTACCAACCAAACTCTGATATTGTCTCATGTCTTTGAATTCTTCACCTCCATACTTACTCAATTTGTGATTCACCTCCATTGGTGTAGGTGCTACCCTGCAATCATCCATTTTAAACTTGATTAACAAGCTCTTCAAATACCTTTCTTGGGTCACAAATACTCCATGTTGAGTATATGTTATCTCCATGCCCAAGAAGTATGACAAGTCTCCCAAGTCACTTATCTTGAACTCCTTTTCCATTTGCCTCTTGAGCTTTTGTATTCCTTCTTCATCTGTACCTGTAAGAATTATATCATCAACATATATGCACATATATATGAAACCATTTTCACTTGCCTTGACAAGCAAGCTACTATCTGCTTTAGACACCTGAAAACCAAGTTCCTTAAGGAACTTCACAAGTCTATAGTTCCATGCCCTTGGGGCTTGCTTTAAGCCATACAAAGCTCTCTTGAGCTTGCACACATGATCTGGATACCTTTTATCTTTGAACCCTTGAGGTTGCTCCATGAATACATCATCTGAAATATAACCATTCAAAAAAGCATTTTTCACATCAAGTTGACATAGCTTCCAACCTTTACATGCAGCAATAGCAATAAGTGTCCTTATGGTTGTCATCTTTGCCACAGGACTATAGGTCTCATCATAATCAATGCCATATGTCTGAGCAAAGCCTTTGACAACAAGTCTAGCCTTGTATCTAGACACACTTCCATCTGCAAACCTTTTTGTCTTGTAGACCCACTTGCATCCAATAATCTTCTGACTATTTGGTTTAGGGACCAAATCCCAAGTTTGATTCTCCAATAGTGCATCATATTCCTCCTGCATAGCACTTTCCCATTTTTCCTTACCTTTTGCCTCTTCATATGTAGAAGGGTCTTCATCTGTATTCACCATATAAGCATAATCTTTTGTGGCTAGAAATGAAGTATCATAACTATACCTTGTAGGTTGCCACCTATTTCTTGTTGACCTTCTGAGTTCTCCACTCCTTGAGGTTTCTGGCTCTTCACATTCAGGATCAAATCTTGGTGTCTCTTCCACCTCAACCTGCACTTCATTATTCTCTTGCTCATCAAATATCTGAACTTTTGATTTACCTTTTCTTTGACTCACTTCTTCTTCATCATCTGTATTGATTTTGATTGTACCTGCATACCAAGTGCTTTGTTCATCAAATGTAACATCTTTAGAAACCATAAATTGTTTTGTTGATGGACTCCACAATCTATAGCCCATCTGCTTGTCATCATAGCCAATGAAAACATACTTTTCAGCTTTGGGTTCCAATTTGTGTCTTAATTGTGATGGCACATATGCATATGCCACACACCCAAAAACTCTGCAATGATCCAAGGTAGGTCTCTTACCCCACCAAGCCTCATATGGTGTCATACCCTGCAAGGCTTTACATGGTAACCTATTGACCAAATAAGTGGCTGTATTTACAGCCTCAGCCCACAAATAATTAGGACAATTTTTCTCCTTCATCATGGATCTTGCAAACTCAACAAGAGTTCTATTTCTCCTTTCTGCAACACCATTTTGTTGAGGAGAGTACCTGCAAGTAATTTCCCTTTTTATACCTGCATTCCATAAGTAATCACTGAACTCATTTGAGAAATACTCTCCCCCTCCATCTGACCTTAGTCTCTTCAACTTATGACCTGTAATTCTTTCTGCATATGCATGATAGTGTTTAAATGTATTAAACACTTCTGACTTATCTTTGATCACATAGATAGTGATCCACCTAGTAGCATCATCAACATAAATCACATAATACCTTGATCCATTTATACTGAAATCTTTTGATGGTCCCCACACATCTGTGTGTACCAACTCAAGCTTCTCTGAGTGCATAAAACCATGCTTGGAATATGAATGTTTATGAGCCTTACCTAATTGACATGCCTCACATTTGTATGTCATATGTTGACCTGCAACATTAGGCAATCCAAGCACTGAACCATTGTTAACCATATCTTTAATACCTCTTTCATTGAAATGTCCAAGCCTCTTGTGCCAAAGATCTAACTCAGAGATCTTATGTCCTCCATATGTGAACATAGCATGACCAATGTTGCCTTGAATCTTCAATGTAAATAGTCTTCCTTCCTTTTTCCCTGAAACAATCTGTTTATACCCTTGGCTAGGGTCTTCCACATATACTCCATCATTAGTGAACCTTACTTCATATCCCTTTTCAACAATTTGACCTACACTTATCAAATTCTTAGGGATTGTAGGAACATACAAGACCTTACTCAATAAGGTGCTTCCATCCTTGGCCTTCACTGATCCAATTGACTTCACATTGTGCTTTGTGTTGTCACCTGTTTGAACAACATGATTAAAAACTTTACTTTCCAAATCAGTCATCAAAGATATGTTACCACTCAGGTGATTGCTACACCCTGAGTCAATGTAGAAGACTCTTTGATCTTCACTCTGCCTTTCACAAGTTGCATTCATTATCAGTGTTGAATCTTCCTTTTGATCTGAAGCATAATTGTAGTAGGTGTTGTTGTATTGTTGACTTTGGAATCCTCTACCTGCATTTCTTCCAAAGTAATTCCTTCCACCTCTACCTCTGTAATTACCTCTTTGATTTCTGCCACCTCTTCCTCTTGCATTATAATTTTGACTATATCCATTATTATTCTGAGTATTATGCCAACAATCATTAGCTAAGTGATTTGTCTTACCACAAATCCAGCAAGCTTTGCCTCCATCTTTATTATTCCTGCCTCTTCCTCTACCTTTGCCACCTCCTCTTTCTCTTAGGAAGTTGGCTTGAGTAGTTGTTCCTTCATCTTCACCTGCTTGTTGTTTTCCTTTGCTATTCTTCTTCTTATCCTTTGAGTACATTGCATGACCTGTACTCTTGTCACCATCTCCTTTAACATCCTGCTCAAATGTTAGCATATGACCTAACAATTGATTTAAATCAGGAGTGAAATGGTCAAGTGATAGTTCTGTAGACAAAATAAATGGCTTCCATTTGTCATCACCTCTCAACCCTGTAAGGATTTGTCTTACCAATTTATCTTCCTCAATGTCTTCATCAACAGCTCCTAAAGCATCTGCAATATCTTTCATCCTTGTTACATAATATGAGATGGACTGAGAGGCCTTCTTCTTGAAGGTAGTAAACTCTGCCCATAAGGATGCCTTCCTTGACTTTGTAGTGTTCTGAAAATGCTCCTCCAAAGCATTCCATATGTCAGTAGCACTTTCAAGACCTCTAATGTGAGGTAACAAGTAATCATTGACTCCCATGTAGATAATGCTCCTAGCTTGAGCAACTTTCTTCATCCAATTTTTAAGATCTGCTAACTCTTCCCTAGTTGGAACACTAGGATCTCTGAACTCTGGCTTCTCTTCTTCTCCTGTGATGTAAGCAATTAAATCTTTGCTCATAAGATGAGCTTCCATCCTCATTGACCATGCAGGATAGTTTTCCCTATCCAATTTCTCTATCTGTAGAGCATCTCCCATCTTGTATCCACCTGTATATAGAAATCTTCAAGCTTCACAAACAATGTATGTACCTTTACTTCGAATTAAGCTCCTTTTGCCTTTCTTGATGTCGAGTAGTCTTCTCCTTAGGCTTTTGACTCCAAGCTTTCACTTCTTTGTTCTTCAAATGTTGAACTTCTTGAATCTGCAGCAGTCGGGACCTTCCTTTCCTTGATTTGATGTCTCCTGCTCTGATACCACTGATGGAGAGTGTTAATCTCCAAAAGAACAATCTACTCTTGAATTTAGAACACCTCTATATCAAGAGTAAGTCAAAACCTTCACTAAATTATAGGTCCAATCTCCAAATTATCAAAATTAAGAAAATCTGTGAAGAAAGTGAAACACATAAAAGTTTGCTGCAGAATTTCTTCACATTGACTTATCAAACGTGTAAAGTTTTTGATGAAACTTTGTACGAATCATCTCCTAGGGATTGCGCATCACCTCCAAGTTGAATCACTTGAAAAGCTTTAGTATAACTTGAGAAATTGTCTTCACAAGTTACCTATGTCAGAAACTGTTACTCAGAACAGTCGATTCTACACCCCTAACTTCTTAACTTTGGTTCTCACAATATCTAACCCGTTTTGCCAAATGCTTTTAGCCACGAGTAGATCACCTTCCAACTTAAAGATTAAGTGCTTGCTTGCACAAAACTTTAAACTATGGAGTGAGCACTGGTCAAAAGATTAAACTCGAAATTTGCGCCTATTTCAGAGAACTGTAGACACTCAACACATATGAATGTTCCTACTCACAATTCTCCTAGCCTGTTTACAATTAGACTCTGAAATTCAGGTCACAGGCTCATTAACTAACAACTTAGATATCCTCAAAAGGATTTCACAAATGATCAAACACAGAAGGAGCAGACACGAAAAGATCGGGCGCAAACTTTCTTCATTAACTCAGAAATTTACAACTGAGTGATGAGAGCTAACTCAACTAACTTTTCTCTATCTCTTGACTCCTAACTTCCTCAATCTTGGCTTCTACATATGCTCTCATAAGCTCTCCTTAATGCCCCGACTTTTCTCAAAGTATTTATAGACAATTTGTACAAGATTTTCACTTAACCAAAGATCTGAGTCACCTATGACTATACTAATGTACATATGTGTACATTTCTCTTATCCTCTGAATATGTCTTTCTTCCAAGCTTCAATGGTTGATCCTTCCTTCACTCTTTAACCTTCCAAGTCTTCAATTGGTGATTGGTCTGCACCAACAAGATTTAACTTGGCAAAGTTGCGCAATCTTAAGGCAAAGTGTTGTGCAAAGTTTTATCAAAAACTTTACAGGATTGATTAGTCAATGAGTGACTAATCTGCAGCAGACTTTTCTGAAGAAACTGAAATTTTCAGAATAATCAATTTCTTGATAATTTGGTGAAGATTCTCTAAATTAGGTGGAGTCTAAAGTTGATCTTGATATAGAGGTGATCTAAATTCAAGGTCAATTTGTTCTTTTGGAGATTAACACTCTCCATCAGTGGTATCAGAGCAGGTTGTGTCAAAATTGAAGTAAAGAAGACTCCGACTATTGCAGAAATACAAAACTTTATATTTTGAAGGTGCAGAAGGGTAAAGGTTGAAGAAAGATCAAAGGAAGACATACAAAGAGCATCAAAAGGATCAGAAGGAGCAACATTCGAAGTAAAGGTACATTTATTATCTGTAAAGGTTAAAGATTTGAAGCTACAGGTGAAGTAAGGATGAGAGATAGTCTCCAAATTGAGAAGTTGGATAGAGAGAACTATCCTGCATGGTCTATGAGGATGGAAGCTCACCTTATGAGCAAAGATCTGATAGGATACATCACAGGAGATGAAGAAAAGCCAGAATTCAGAGATCCTAGTGTTCCAACTAGGGAGGAGCTTGCAGATTTGAAGAATTGGATGAAGAAGGATGCTCAAGCAAGAAGTATCATCTACATGGCAGTCAATGACTATTTGCTTCCTCACATTAGAGGACTTGAGAGTGCTTGTGACATTTGGAATGCTTTGCAAGAGCATTTCCAAAATACAACCAAATCAAGGAAGGCTTCACTATGGGCAGAGTTTACTACCTTCAAGAAGAAGGCCTCACAATCAATCTCTGATTATGTGACAAAGATGAAGGACATTGCAGATTCTTTAGGTGCAGTTGATGAAGATATTGAAGAAGACAAATTGGTAAGACAAATACTCACAGGACTAAGAGGAGATGAGAAATGGAAGCCTTTCATTTTATCTACAGAACTTTCATTAGATCACTTTACTCCTGATTTGAATCAATTGTTAGGTCATATGCTAACTTTTGAGAATGATATCAAAGGAGATGTTGATAAGAGTGCAGGTCATGCAATGTATTCTAAAGACAAGAAGAAAGCCATCAAAGGGAAGCAACAATCAGGTGAAGAAGAAGGTACATCAAACCAAGCAAACTTCATAAGAGGAAGAGGAAATGGCAGAAGTAGAGGAAGAGGCAGAAACAACAAAGAGAATGCAAGAGCTTGTTGGATATGTGGTAAGACCAATCATCTATCTCATGATTGTTGGCACAATAATCAAAACAATGGTAATTATCAGAACTTTAATCAAAGAGCAAGAGGTGGTAGATTTCAGAGAGGAAATTTCAGAGGTAGAGGTGGTAGGAATTCTTTTGGAAGAGGTGGTGGAAGAAACTTCCAAAGTCAATCCTATAATAACACCTACTACAACTATGCATCAGATCAAAAGGAGGACTCAACTCTCATTATGAATACATGTGAAACCTCACATGAGGACATGAGAGTGTTTTATATTGATTCAGGATGTAGTAATCATTTAAGTGGAAATATTGCTTTGATGACTGACCTAGATCACAATGCAATTAATCATACAGTGCAGACAGGTGATAATACAAAGCATAAGGTAAAGTCAATTGGTTCAGTCAAAGCTAAGGATGGGAGCACTCTTCTGAGTAAGGTACTTTATGTTCCCACAATTCCAAAGAATTTGATCAGTGTAGGTCAAATTGTGGAAAAAGGTTATGAGGTAAGGTTTACCAATGATGGAGTTTATGTGGAAGACCCTAGTCAAGGGTATAAACAAGTTATTGCAGGTAAGGAAGAAGGAAGGCTTTTCACATTGAAGGTACAAGGAAATGTTGGACATGCTATGTTCACATATGGAGAGCAGAAGGTGTCAGAATTGGATCTTTGGCACAAAAGACTTGGACACTTTAATGAAAGAGGTATCAAAGAAATGATTAACAATGATTCAGTGCTTGGAATGCCTAACATTGCAGGTCAACACATGACATACAGATGTGAGGCATGTCAATTAGGTAAGGCTCATAAGCAATCCTATTCCAAGCATGGATTTATGTATTCAGAAAGACTTGAATTGGTGCATACAGATGTGTGGGGTCCTTCAAAGGACTTTAGTATAAATGGTTCAAGATATTATGTCATATATGTTGATGATGCTACCAGGTGGATCACAATTTATGTGATTAAAGAAAAGTCAGAAGTGTTTAATACATTTAAACATTATCATGCATATGCAGAAAGGATTACAGGTCAAAAATTGAAGAGACTAAGGTCAGATGGAGGGGGAGAGTATTTTTCAAATGAGTTCAATGATTATTTGTGGAATGCAGGTATAAAGAGAGAAGTTACTTGCAGGTACTCTCCTCAACAAAATGGAGTAGCAGAAAGAAGAAATAGGACTCTTGTTGAGTTTGCAAGGTCCATGATGAAAGAGAAGAATTGCCCAAATTATTTGTGGGCTGAGGCTGTTAATACAGCTACATATTTGGTTAATAGATTGCCTTGTAAAGCTTTGCAGGGTATGACACCATATGAAGCTTGGTGGGGTAAGAAACCTACCTTGGATCATTGCAGAATATTTGGATGCTTGGCATATGCATATGTGCCATCTCAATTGAGGCATAAGTTGGAGCCTAAGGCAGAGAAGTATGTATTCATTGGTTATGATGATAAGCAAATGGGATACAGGTTATGGAGTCCATCTACAAAGCAATTTATTGTATCCAAGGATGTTACATTTGATGAGCAAGGTACTTGGTATGCAGGTAAATATAATGTACATGCAGATGATGAAGAAGTAGTGGAACAAAGGAAAGGTAAAGCAAAGATTCAATTACTTGATGAAAGTGAGAGTAATGAAGTGCAGATTGAAGTTGAAGAGAGGCCAAGGTTTGATCCAGAATGTGATGAACCAGAGACCTCAAGAAGTGCAGAAGTTAGGAGATCATCTAGGCACAAATGGCAACCTACAAGGTATAGCTATGACACTTCATTCTTGACTACTAAAGATTATGCTTATTTGGTAAAAGCAGATGAAGACCCTTCTACATATGAAGAGGCCAAAGGGAAGAAGAATTGGGAAGATGCTATGCAAGAGGAGTATGATGCATTGATAGAGAATCAAACATGGGATTTGGTTCCTAAACCTAATAGTCAGAAGATCATTGGATGTAAGTGGGTTTACAAGACTAAAAGATTTGCAGATGGAAGTGTGTCTAGGTACAAAGCTAGACTTGTTGTGAAAGGGTATGCACAGACATATGGAGTGGATTATGATGAGACTTATAGTCCTGTGGCAAAGATGACAACTATCAGGACACTCATTGCAATTGCTGCTTGTAAAGGTTGGA